>GG745354.1:337579-385403 GCA_000151295.1 Allomyces macrogynus ATCC 38327 | reverse complement strand
ATGTGGAAGCGTTGCGCGCGCCGATCGTTCCGCGTCGTGTAGACGAAGATGATGAGGAGGATGACGAGAACGAAGTCGACGAGAACGCGCCGAACCCGGCGCGTCCGCTGGACGTGATTCACGCGCGCGATCTGTTGGTCCCCGGCGGGTTCCGGCGGTTCTTTGTCCTGCACCACGACGTGCCGACTGCAGTAGAGGCATTGCCGTCGACCCCGCCGCCCCCACCGCGACGGAACTTGCGTGTCGGGTTTGCGCCGGCGTCGATTCGGATCAGTCCGCCGCGCTACGCGCACTACCGGTCGATTTCCGACGACAACGCTGCGGACGGCGACGAGGAGCAGGCGCTCTTGGCCGAGAGCGGTGCCGGACCGCGGCCGGCACGCACGATTCCGACGCGCACGTTCTTTGACTTCCTCGGCATGTACGGTAATTTTGCGGGCGCGTCGCTCTGGGACGAGGAGGAGTTGCAGGAGTGGGGTATCGAACCGACCGCGGACGTGCCCGAGTTTGTCGATGAGGAAGTGTCGCTGTGGTCCGAGGACTTGGCGATTGATGAGACGACGGCGCTGCTCGCGGGTGCGGGGCCCACGTCGCTGTCGCTGCCCGGATCGCGCCCGACGACGCCGATGTTGGGCGCGACGCCGCTCACGCCGCGGTCGCTGGCCGGGTCGGCGGGGCCCGCGGCGATGCAGACGGGGACCGCATCCGCGCGGAAAGTGTTTTTGTTGCTGATCAAGGCGTTCATTGGGACGGGTGTCCTGTTCTTGCCTTCGGTGCGTTGGGATTTCCGTTGTTGCTTGGTCCGGCACTTGTGTGCAGTGCAACTCACCGCGATCTCCGCCCGACATTAGGCGTTCCGCGATGGCGGGCTCACCTTCTCGTTCCTGTTCCTGATCTTCATCTCGTACCTGTCGACGCTCGGCATGCTGCTGCTCGTCAAAGTCAACACGCGCATCCCCGGGTCGTTTGGCGACATTGCCTCGGTCCTCTACGGCTCGACGATGCGGTACCTGGTCCTGACGAGTATCGGGCTCGCGCAAGCCGGTTTTTGCGCGGCGTATATCATTTTCATTGCGCAGAACGCGCAGTCTTTGATTGCACAAGTCTCGGGCGGCGTCTACCAAGTGTCGATGACGACGTTGATTGCCGTCCAGACCGTCCTCTATATCCCGCTCGCGCTCGTGCGCCGCATCAAGAACTTTGCGATCTTGAGTCTCGCGGGGGACGTGTGCATTGTGTTTGGACTCGGCGCGGTGTGCTATGTCGCGATTCGCAAGATGATTGCGGATGGGCATGTCGCAACGGATATTGTTCAGTTTAACCCGGACTCGTTTGCACTGTATATCGGTACGTTCTTGGATGATCGTGGTTGCGGCTCTTGGCTTGTTCGTTGGCTTACTGATTTGATTCCCTGATTCTAGGCACTGTTCGTACCACCTACCCGCCCGCAAGATTCTCGACCGACCCGGCACTCACCTTGACGACTCTGTTCCCATTTATCTAGGCATGCTATACCTTTGAGGGCGTCGGCCTGATCCTGCCCGTCGCGCAATCCATGAAACGCCCCGAGAAATTCCCGATGGTGTTGTCGTTGACCATGGTCATCACGACCTGCTGCTACCTGTTTGTCGCGACCACGTGCTACCTGGCGTGGGGCGGACAAGTGCAAACGATCGTCTTGCTCAATATGCCGGCCAACGATTTTTCGTCGGTCGTGTTTGCGCTCTACATTTTCGCCATTTTCGCGACCTGGCCGCTCGTGCTGTTCCCGGTCGCGCGCATTCTCGAGCAGGGCTTGTTGCCGCACGCGGATGGGAAACGGTCGGCCGTGCACAAGTGGCAAAAGAATGTGTTGCGCACAGCGCTCGTGCTCGCGGTCGCGTTTGGGGCCATGGTCGGGGCAGATGCGCTGAACCGGTTGGTCGCGCTGATTGGGTCGTTTGCCTGCATTCGTACGTGATTCCTTTTTTCGCGCGGTCCTCGGTCCTCGTCCCTTTAGTCGCGGAACTCACCATGGACGGTTCCTCGTTTTCGTAGCACTGAGTTTCATCTACCCGGGCCTCTTCAGCCTGCGTGTGTTCCCGCACGCGCCGTGGTACACCAAGGCGCGCGACGCGTTCATGGTCGCGTTTGGGTGCGTCGCGATGGTCTATGTGACGTATCAAACCTTCGCCATTTGAAGTCGCGCGGCGCGGCATGGCGCGCGTCGCGGTGCGCGTGGTTTGGGTTGGCTGCTTGATCTCATTTTGGTTCGTTTCCTTGTTTCATGTGTCCTCGTCATTGCGCCATCTGTCATACATACATGTTGCCCCCCCCCCCCCCCACCACACCACCACATTGCAATTGGTTGTTTTGCGCTCTTTCGTTTATGTTCGTTTGTTAATTCGGAAATGGGGAAGAGATTCCTGGGCTCGCGCTACAGCGGGGCGATTTGGAGTGGAGCGTCATGCTTTGGTTCTTTGGTTGGATGTGTTCAGAATCGCCACCAGCCGTTCTGCCCTTGGCAAGCGCTTTGCAAGAGCGAAAAATGTGAATATCAGCATGTTCGACTTGAGATGTGCTGACGACTGTGCTGGGCTGACACAGCCCGCTTCCCGAATGACCGTGCTCGTGGCCACTGTGCGAGTCTTGCAGAGAAAAGGCGAGATCGGCGACTCATCGCGGTTCGACTGTCTTCTTGGTTTCTCCTCCAGGCCATCCCCATTGGCACTCGAATGACCGACGCGCTTCGCTTTCTGAGTGGGGTAAACATGCCTTGGACGAGCAGTGATGATGCTATTCCGCGGTCGCCCTGCACCTTTCCTGAGAGCGGCACGACGATACTGGAGGGTTTTCACGCTGCGAGAATCACTTGAGGAAGGACCGGTTAGGTTAGGGCTGGTATGTCTCGCTGGGCACCAAAATTGAGACCTATGTCAAACCTGTCCAGGTTGGTGCCAAACCCGTCAAGCGTGTGGCTGCGTGGGGTCGGATCACGTTTTGGTCAACGTTCCATCCACGACCAAGGCGGCCAGTTCAACGCGACACGCGATCCACGTCTTGACATCGAACCAATCCGTCGCCTACCACGCTTTCTCTCCCCAGGCTCGCGTCACCGTCCCGACCTCGATCAACCACACCCGTCCTCATCACCATGTCCCGCCCCCGCGTGTACGCGTTCTCTCCACACCCGCTGCCAACGACGTCCACCGACCGCAACCCTGACCGCCGTTCCCGGCTCCGCCTCTTCATCACTTCCCTCGGTCAGCTTTTTCGATGTTTCGGGTATGTCGACGAAATTCGTGGCCGACGCGGTCCCGGCCGGATGTGTCTCGCGCTCCTGCGCTCGATTCAACGTGTTTTGCCAGTTGCTGGTCACCAACGCGCGTGCACCTGCTCTCTTGGCACCCCTCGGCATGCTCTTCAGTGCAAGCGCTCCGCGCCGCTAGTGCTAAGGCTGCCGCTGGTAGACCACGATCCCATCCGCCGCTTGCCGTGTTCTACGTGCCCTGAGACCAAGTGACGGGGACTGACCTCGCGCGCTTGGTCGCGACCACCTTCTCTAGCCAACAACACGCCCCTTGGCCGTATTGTGATGGAGCTGCGCGACGACGGTACGGCGGTCATGATTCTTGTCGCTCGCTTTTTGCACGCATTTCAGGTGCTGACGCGCGCGCACACTGTCCTCTCTCCTCCCCCTAGTCGTCCCCAAGACGGCCGAGAACTTCCGTCAGCTCTGCACTGGCGAGGCTGGCTTTGGCTACAAGGGTACGTCGGCGCGCTGCCGTTTTTGACCAGGATCGACGCGTCGTGCAAGGAATTTGGGTCGCTGACTCTTGATTCGCTCTCAATCTTGCGCGTGCGCTGCTCGCTCAAAAAAGGCTCGACCTTCCACCGCGTCATGTACGTCTTGCTTATGCTTATTGCCGCAGCGATCACGCTTCTCTAGTTCTTGCTTGTGCTCGCGACTGACCTGACGCGCTCTCCTCTCTCTTTCCAGCCCCGACTTCATGCTCCAGGGTGGTGACTTCACCAACCACAACGGCACTGGCGGCAAGTCGATCTACGGCGCCAAGTTTGCCGACGAGAACTTCACGCTCAAGCACACGGGCCCCGGTCTCCTGTCGATGGCCAACGCCGGTCCCAACACCAACGGCTCGCAGTTCTTCATCACGACCGTCAAGACGGCGTGGCTCGACGGCAAGCACGTTGTCTTCGGCTCGGTTGTCGAGGGCCTCGATATTGTTCAGAAGATCGAGTCGTTCGGTTCCGGCTCGGGCCGCCCCTCGGCGCGCATCGTCATTGACAACTGCGGCCAGCTGTAAGTTGGTTTTGCGCAGAAGTCAATCGACGCGGTTTCGGTCGGCCAGTGCGCGCGCGTGCGCGTATGGCCGCGGATTGTGTCGAGCAGGGCGAGAGAGAGAGAGAGCGGCTCGTGTGCCGATAGGTTCTAGTTGAGCGTTCCATCGATTCATTCAATGCACGCGAGTCTGAATTGTTGATTGTGTTTTTGAGCGCCATCCTTGTTCGTCGCCGAGGGAGCCGAGGGTCATGGCCTGCGGTTTCTTCTCACAGGGCGCGCATCAACAACCGCTGCCCGTGATGCCGCATGAACCCAGCTCCACTTCGAGCCGACTCGTTCAGCTCAGAAGGAGCGACCCGTACCACCCCCACAAAGCCAAGGATGGTCGATATTTCCAGGACGACACGCAACGTCTTGTATGCCTTGACGCTCGTCCGCTGATACATTTTGATGGAGCGCGACTAAGCTGACTAACCCCACACCTGATCATTGATGGGCAGAACCGGCTCAAGGTAGCGTGTCTCGCGCGATAGCAGAGGTCAAGGGAGAGCGCGATGACGACGCGCTAATAAATGGATTTGACAATAGTAGCCAGGTCGAAACCCCGCTTGCCCGTGTACTTGCGCATACCATGTTCTCCGCAAGAAAATGATATTTTCCATGAGCGCTGCAATCTTCTCCACCAAAAACGACCCACCCGTCACGGTTCCATTCCATGAGCAGCAAATCCAACAGGCGGCAAACGGTTGGGTTGGTATTCCCTGCAGGTATGATCAAGCTTCGGTCATGATTCTAAAACATCTCTCTTCGTTGAATGTACTCCAGTCTCGACAGTGGAGGCCAAGTGGCCATCGATACCTATGGCACTCGTACTGTGCCATCCCTTCATCTCTCGCTAATCAAGTCCACGCGGCTCTTGAGCATCGTGAGCTTGGAGAGATATTTCAACGGATACATCTTCATTGGTATTAGTCGTTTGAACGCAATGGAGCATGCAATTGACCATCTCATCTCGTTATCGGCGATGGGGGTCCAGGTTGCTTGAGCAGGTGTGGTGCGAGCCATGTCAGCAGGGCGCGTCAGCAAGAGGGTGCAGACGCCACGCGAGCTGTTGCGCCGATACCGCAACCAAACGAACCATTTGGAAAATCCAATCTCTCCACTCACCAGCAACCTCCCGCAAACCAACACCGAGCCCGTCGTCGTCGACACTCTCGTCCAAAACGCGGTCATTGGCGCGTCGCGGTCGTTCTCGTGGAGACCGAATCTAGACTGTCAATTGCGAGATTTGTACCGCTCTCCCGTCCGCCGTCCGCACCAACCACTACCGGCAACCGTTCACGACACGACTCGACACCATGGATACCCATTTGCGCAACCTGCTCATTGAACAAGGTGTCGAGGAGCAGGTCCAGGTCAACCAGCGCCACTTGATTGACAAAATCTTGGCTCGGTATGGGTCAACGTCGCCCGCCAACGCCCCCCCTTGCCCTGAATCGAGTTACCGCAACCGGTTCTTGGACTGATCGCGACTTTGGCATCCCTCCTGTTCTCTTTGACGCGTCAATCGAGCAGCTACTCGGCCGAGGTATTTTCCTTGCTTGTCCGCTGGCCAATTGTGGCCGAGAAGGATTTGTTCTTGGCGAGCGAATCGTTCCTGACGTGCAACGACAACGTTCCGTGATGCTCTAGTTTACCATTTTCCGCGAGCTGATCCAAAACTCGAACGACGCCAAGGCCGACAAGGTTCGCATCGAGTTCGAGTGCGAGCCACTGCCCAAGGACGCGGTGCCCGGCACGCTACCGACGCACGCCGTGGGCATCACCTACTCGAACAATGGGTTCCCGTTCCGCGAGGAGGACTGGAAGCGGCTCAAGTCGATTGCCGAGGGCAACCCGGACGAGACCAAGGTCGGCATGTTCGGCTGCGGGTTCTACAGTCTCTTTTCGATTTGCGAGGAGCCTTTGTACGTTGAGCCGGAGTGCTTCTGCATTTTCGTGCGAATCAGATTGCGTGGACGGCTGACCGTGTGCCCATTTTCCTCCTCCCTATGACAGCGTCTCGTCGGGCGACCAGTGCCTCGGTTTCTTCTGGAAGGGCGACCAGCTGTTTGCGAAAAAGGCCATGCTGCCAGAACCGGCCGACGCAGACGACCGCAAGTGGACGCGGTTCATCATGAAGCTTCGCGAGCCCATGGAACTGCCGCGACTCAACGACTTCAGCCGTTTCTTGGCCACGTCGCTGTCGTTTACCGACCATCTTCTGTCCATTGACGCCGTCTTTGCCGGCCAACACGTCATTTCCATCACCAAGACGAGCACGCCCGACCTGCCGCTCGACATGCCATCGAGCATCCAGCCGGCGTCGCCCAAGGGCCTGTTTGAAATGACGAGCGTCGACATGCGCAACGTGCAAATGACGGCCAAGATCTTGCAGGAGGTCGAGGAGGAAAAGGAGGGAATCGCGTCCAAGCTGTCGGCCTACTTTTTCGGGTTCAAGCCGGCGCGACCACCAAAACCGAAAGAGTACAAGTGGGTTTCGTGCTCGATCTTTTTGCGCATTGCCAAGGGCCACGCGCGCGTGCAGATCACGCCCAAGCTGCAGGGCCAAATGGAGCGCACGACCAAGAAGCTCGCACCCAAGACGGTCAACATTCATCTCGTCTACAACACGAGCGACGAGTACGCGCTGAGCCAGGAGCTCATGCACGAGTCGCGCGTGTTCCAGGACCTGGTGCCATACCCAGACCAGGGGCACGTGTTCATTGGGTTCCGCACGCACCAGACGACTGGTTGCTGCGCGCACATTGCGAGTCATTTCATTCCGGTACGATTGCCGTTGCATGGTTTGCTCATGATTGAGAGCAACGAGACTGATATTCTCCACCCGATTTCGTGATTGTAATTTGCAGACGGTCGAGCGCGAGAACATGGATTTTGTCGACCCGACGCTCGCGTACTGGAACCAGGAGCTGCTGAGCATGGGCGGCACGCTGAGCCGCATCCTGTTCGAAAATGAGCTCGCCAACCCGAGTTTGCAGCCCGCGCAGTTCAACCACATTGCCAACTCGTTCACGTTCATGCAGTCGACGCCCGCCGCCGTCGTGTCGCAGATCTTGTCGCGAGCCTTCTTCCTCGCGTCGCGGTCCGAGATCAGCGTGCTCTCGACCAAGGGCGTGAAAAAGGCCACGGACGTGCGCCTGTACGACGAGCACGTGGCCAAGTTCCTCGACATTCCGATGCTCGACAAGGCCGTCTATCAGGCGTCGCGGCCCTTTTTCGATTTGCTCATCGAGGCCAAGCTGTTGCGCGCGCCGTCGGTCGACGACGTGCTCCGGCACTTGCCTGACGCCAAGCAGGACCAGGAGACGATGGCGCACGCGCTGACCTGGGCAGTGCAGAACCGCAACTTGCTCTCGACATACCACCGGCAGCAGTTGCGCGCGCGGTTCCCGCCCTACACGGCGTTTGCGTCAGTGCGCTGGTTCCCGGCCACGTGCGACTTGCCCGAGAACGTGCTGCCCTACGCGATCACGCGTCAGTTTGTCGACGACAATTTGCGCTGGCTTGGGTACAACGAGTATCAACTCACCGACTGGACGCCCTACATTATTCCGAAACTCGACACGCCCGAAAAGTGCACCGATGTGCTTTCCGTGTTTGCGCGCGCGTTCCCGAACCTGGCTGCGACGCACCAGGCGATGATTGTGAGCCTGCTCATGGCGGCCAAGTGCATTCCGACGTCGCAGGGGCTCTCGCTGCCGCAGGACGCCTACATTGCCGCCGAGCTGTTTGGCGACTTGCCTGTCGTCAACGTGAAGCTGCCTGAAAAGTTTTTGCGGCAGCTCGGCGTGCGCGACCACGTCGACCCGCAAATTCTCATGGACCGGCTCGACAAGCTCAACTGGGACGCGACGCAGCTGCTGCACTTTTTAGCGCGCGAAAAACTCGACGACATGGACATTGCCAAGCTCACCAAGGCGCGCATTTTCCCGGGCAAGCGCAAGGGTGTCGAAGTTCCCGACGAGCGGTACCTCGCGTCCGAGATATACTTGCCCGACGAGGCGCTCGACAAGCTCGACGTTCTGCAGCTCAGTTTACGTGGTCCGGCCATCAAGCCGCGGTCGCGCGAGCACCAGCTGCTCGTCAAGCTCAAGATCCAGACGGTCTTGCCGCCTGCTGTGATCATGGACATGGCCAAGTCGACGACCGATCCGGAGCTGCGATTCCAGGTGCTCGAGTACTCGGCCGCGCACCACGTCCTGCGCGACATTGACGTGGCATACCTGCCGAACCGCACTGGCGAGCTGCGCACCGCCAAGGAGCTCTACACCCATGCGCCGTCGGCAGTGCTCGGGTTCGAGCTGCTGCACGAGCGACTCGTGCCGATCGCCGACAAGTTCAATGTGCGCGAAAAACCCACGACGCTCGCCGTGATTGCGCGGATTCGGCAGGCGCCGCCGACCAAAGACACGATCCAGGCCGTTATGACCTACTTGGCCGACCGCATGGGCGAGTGCACGGCGCGGGACTTTTCGGATCTCGGCAAGACGCCGTTCTTGCCGACCGCGTCGGGGTACAAGACGCCCACGCAGGTCTACTTGACGCCGTTCCCGCTCCTCGAGAGCGTTGATTTTGGGCCCGCGGCCAACCAGTTTTTGAAACTGTGTGGAACGCGCGACGAACCGACGCCGATTGAAATGGCTGAGTGGCTCATGACGCAGGGCACCGAGTACTTTGAGTCGGACCCGAAGGCCTACTCGGAGATTCTCAGCAAGGTCGCGTTCCAGATTGGGACGCTCAAGACGCAGACTCGGCTCGTGGAGCGGCTGCGCGCAGCGCCCATTCTCGTCGGGATCCAGAACAACGAGCAAATGCTCGTGGCCGCCAATGGCGTCTACCTCGTCGACGATCCGGTCCTGCAAAACATTTTCCAGCCCGTGACGTGCCCTCTCGACCACATTCTCGAAACGTTTTACGAGGCGCTTGGCGCGAAGTGGCTGTCCGCCGTCGTGCAGGATCGGTTCGAGATTACGGGTTCGCCGTACGCAACGCCCAAGACGCAGGCCGTGCAGGACCTGATCACGACGCGCGCACCTCTGCTCGTGTACGACCTGAACAACAACAAGAATATCCGGCCCGAGGCGCTCGACCAGCTCAAGCAAGTGCGCGCCTACTCCGTACAGACGATTTCGCGTCTGCGGACGTTTGGCGACAAGACGCACACGCAGGCCATGACCGCTTGCCTGTCGGGCCGCAATTTGCTCCTGAGCGGCACGGGCGACGTGGATTACTTTGACGTTGCGCGTGGGCTGTCGGCGCTGATTTTCCACCGGCCGCGGCTCAACGATACGCTGCTGCTCAGCACGTTGCTCGGCACGTCGCTGAACGCGCTGCGCGACAAGGGTGCGTTTTGTACTCGCGCGCCCAGGTCGAAATGTTGAACAAAGGAACTGACCCGAGTTCCACAGGCTTCCCGGTGGACCGCATTCTCAAGATCGCGCCGCAGATTGTCCAGGTTAAGAAGAAGGAAATGGCTCAGCATAAATCGCCGACACCGCCCCCCGCGTCGCAGCCGCAGCTCCCGCCGCGGACTGCAGCCGTGGCTCCGTCGGCCGTGGCAGCAAAGGGTGCGGCGGCAGCTGGCCCCGCGGCCTTGCGTTCGCTCGACTCGGTGAACAGTGCCCCGCCGCCCTACTCGACCGCCGTCGCCAACGGCAAGCCGCCCATGTCGCCCGAGTCCAAGTCGCCGGTCGGGTCGCTGACGCGGCCGGGCTCGCCCATGACTCCGGCTAATGGCTCGGCCGTGGGAATGAATGGCTCGTCATCGTCGTCCAGGCACGGGTCCCAGGAACTGGCTCGCGGTCCCGGATCGCCAATCTCACGCATCAAGAGCATGTTCAACGGTGGGAGCCATCCTTCGTCGTCGCCGTCCGCGTCGCCGCACGCCGGACCCGTCCAAATGGCGCCGACGCCCGCGGCCGCGCCAGGCACCAGCAACGGCACGCGCACGCTGACCGAAGGCTCGGCCGAGTTTGACGCGGCGCTGCGTAACATGTTGCGCGAATCGATTCGCAACAGTGGCCACTCGTCGGCACCCGCCGTGATTTCGAGCCCCGCGATCGTGCAGCAGGCGCAGGCAACCTACTGTGACACGGTGAGTGCTGGGCACAACCTGGTCGAGATCCCGCAGCGGTTCCTGCACCCGTTCAAGCTCTACCTGAACCGCGCGCAGGACCCGCGCGTGCTCGACCAGGCGATGCAGACGACGCTGGCCGAATTTGCGGGTGTCTTGTCGCAGATCGCCGACGTGTACGGGCTCTCGGCGCGGTCGATCAGTATTTACTGGGACCCGACGGCGCCGTCGGTCGCGTTCAATCGCGCGCGAGCACTGTTTTTCAATGCGGCGCGGTACTCGCCGGCGCCCGCGCGGTCGCGCACGCATTCGAGCGATACGTATACGTACTGGTACCTGGTGGCCGCGCACGAGCTCGCGCACAACCATATCGCGGCACACGACTCGAACCACGAGTTTTACATGGCGAGTTACGCGCAGCAGTACTTTGTACGTTCTTTTCCCAGGGGTTTTGATTGACGCGTCCGGATTTTTTTCACTCAACTGACTCTGGGATTTGCTGAATCCGCGTGTGTAGACCAAGCTCATGGTTTTGCTCCTGAGTCTCGGCGTGGACCTGGCGTCAACGTAAACGGGGCAACCAGGCGAGGATGGCTTGACGAAAGAATGGCGGCGCCTATTTGGCTGTTAATGTATAATTTTTGATTTCCCTTTCGTGCATCCCGTTTGATTCATTTTCCGGCAGGCAGAACCGACTCGATTGAGATCGGCGCCAGCGGAATGCCGTAGGCCAGCATCGAATCAGCAAGACTTGACTCAACTGGGCGCGCAAGCAGCGGAGAAGGCAAAAGTAAGGTGTTGGCAAGATTCGCTTTTTTTGACTCAACCGTAGACGCAAGCAAGCACACGGTCAAAGTGCCCTGGCTGACGAAAGCGCGGTTGACGCATCTCAAGGCAGCAACCAGTCACGCCACTACAAAAGCACACGCTCCCACGGCTGCTGAGCCGACAAGCCAACCACCCACAAGAAGAACAAGGGAGCCTAGACACACCCTCGATACCAACCCGTTCGACGCGAGCAATCCATTTTTTTTTTCGACTTCTTTCTGCACCACCACCCCCAGCAAATCATTCCAGCACAATGGCCGTCCGTAAGTACCGCGACCTCATGCCGACACGACGCGACGCACGCGTTCTCCCCGCCTCCTTGGAATCCAGCTAACTGACCCCGCGCGTCGTGTCCCCTTGCTCTTGCACTCACTCACTCTCTCTCTCTCTAGGCGCGCAATTTGAAAACTCGAACGACATTGGCGTCTTTGCGCGCCTGACCAACTCGTACTGCCTCGTGGCCGTGGGCGGTTCTGAAAACTTCTACTCGGTCTTCGAGGCCGAGCTCGGCGATGTGATCCCGGTCATCCACACGTCAATTGCCGGCACGCGCATCATTGGCCGCCTGACCGCGGGCAACCGCCACGGCCTGCTCGTGCCCAACACGACCACCGACCAGGAACTGCAGCACCTGCGCAACTCGCTGCCCGATAAGGTCGCCGTGCAGCGCATCGAGGAGCGGCTCTCGGCCCTGGGGAACGTGATTGCGTGCAACGACTATGTCGCGCTCGTGCACCCGGACATTGATCGCGTACGTTTTTGTGAGCATGATGGGCTTGGTGCTGTTGTTTGCCGGATTGCTAACCTGGAATTTCGGTTGGCGACGCTAGGAAACCGAGGAGATCATTGCCGACGTCCTTCAAGTCGAAGTGTTCCGGCACACGGTCGCCGACAACGTGCTCACGGGCAGCTACGCCGTGATCAGCAACCAGGGCGGGATGGTCCACCCGCAAACGACGCTGCAGGACCAGGAGGAGCTGTCGTCGCTGTTGCAGGTGCCATTGGTGGTACGTGTTTGGCCTCGACGCGCCTTCTTTTGCCGTCGCGCTTCTCTGTTCGATATCCTCACCTGGCCATTTCGCTCATTTTCTAGGCGGGTACCGTCAACCGTGGTTCCGACGCGCTCGGCGGCGGCCTGATTGTCAACGATTGGGCGGCCTTTGTCGGGTACGACACGACCGGTACTGAAATGAGCGTCATTGAGAGCATCTTCAAGCTGCACGACGCGGGCGCGCAGGCGATTGTCACCGACATGCGCGACTCGCTCATTGATTCGATGATGTAAATATTTTTTTTTACCGTCGCGTCGTCGTCGCTGTTCAAATTGAATCTTGTTCCTGGTGTGGATTTGAGGGTCGGTTCATGGAGAAGTGGGCCGACAACAGCGACAACAGCGACAACAGCGACCGTTGGCCTCGTGTTTGAATATCAGCTTCATACACCATGATATCGCCGAGTCGCGTTCGCTCAGCTTTGCGCGCATTGGCTCGTGCGCGCTGCCGCGCTCTTTCTCTCCATTCTGGCGCCGACCATTCTTCCCCAACTTGCCGCTTTTTGCTCTATCTTTACGCCCCGATCCCGCTCTCGGCCCGCTGGCCACGTTCGCTCCCTGCAATCCACGTCCCGACCGACCGACCATCTGGCCACCATGTCCAAGGTCATCTCCGCCGACCAAGCCATCCTGGGCACGCCCGCGCGCGCCGGGACCCCCAAGTCGCGCTCACGCACGCCGAGTGCGCCCTCGTCCCCATCCAAGCGCGCTTCTTCCCCGACGCGTCCGCGGCAAGCTCCCAACGTCGCCGATGACGACGACGACATGGCCGCACTCGAGCGCGCCGCATCCCTGATTCGCGCGAGTCTCCCGCCCCCCGAAAACGACACGGCGTTCCGGCCGGACTCGGCCGATCCGGCGTCGGGACTGATGGACGAGACCGTGCGCCGCACGCTGCTGCAGCGGCGCGCGCCCAAACCGGTGGCGCGGCCGGCGATCAAGCAGGTGCCTACGCAAGTGGCTGCGCATGTCTTGGATGTGTCGGATGCCAAGTCGGTACATGCGGCCATGGATGAAGTCGTCTCGCCGCAGACGGGCAACGCGTGGCTCGCGGCGTCGGCCGCGATGCAGGCGAGGGTGGGCGAGGTGGGGACCATGCAGCAGGTGACGCAGCAGACGCAGCCGGCGTCGCGCAAGGCGAGTTTGAAGATTGATACGGACCACGTTCCGCAGTACCCGCCGGCCACGCACCATCCGGCGCCAGCCCTGCAGATCCAGCAGCAACAGCGCGCGGTGCACGCGATGCAGCGCGGGTACGATGCGGATAACGACGACGATACTGACGAGGACGACCACCTCGTCGACCAAGGCGGTGACGACGACGACGACGACGACGAAGACGACGATATTCCGCTGCAAGCCATGCGCGCGACCGGCGCCGCTGCCGCCGCGATCGCCCGCCCTCCGTCGATCCAAGCGCGCGCGCCCTCGCCCGTCGTCGAATCGCCCGACTCGCCGCTGACCCGCACCTCCGCCGGTGGCGGGTCGTCCAGTACGACCAAGGCGCCGCCGCCTATTCTCAAAGGGTCCCTTCTGTCGCCATCCAAGTACTCGCACGCGGTGCGTGGCACGCAGCCGGCGTTGCAGTTGCCGCTCGGGCCGCCGTCTCCGATGACGCCCGAGATTGAGGAAGAGGAGTTGGAGGCGACGCCCGCCGAGGATAATATTCCGCTGAGTCTTGTGCACCGCACGATCCCGCCCGCGCCGGGGATGGATATGAACGCGATGTCGATGATGATGGCCGGGATGCGCATGGGGATGATGATGGGGATGGGGATGGGGATGCGTAATGCTGGGATGCCGAACGCGGCCATGGGCATGGGCATTCCGAACCCGGCCATGATGATGCAGCAGCAGCAAATGTACCCGGGCGCCGGCTACAACCCGTACGGGACCGGTCACCACCTCCCGTATGGTGCGCACCTGTACGCCGCGGGTCCCGGGATGATGGGCGCACCGCCGCCCATGTCGGCCGCGTCGGCGGCCTCGGCGCCGCTGCCAGGCGCGTTCGGATACGCGCCGCCGCCTCCCGGGATGATGTACCACGGCGGCGTGCCCATGTCGTCCATGTCCGACGGCCACGTGTACCCGCAGCAGGGCATGCCGCCCGCGGCCGGGTTCATGCAGATGCCACTGCAGCAGTACCCGCAGCCGCAGCAGTTCATGGCACCGCCCATGCTACAGCCGGTCGCGACCGAGGGCAAGAAGGCGAGCAAGAAGGACAAGGACAAGGACAAGGACAAGAAGAAGGATAAGAAGGAGCACCGGTCGTCGTCGCGGTCGCGGTCCCGGTCGCGCTCCCCAACGCGCACCGACGCGCCGAGTGACCTCGAGTCGGTGCCGTCGTCGCCAGTCAAGGACAAGGATAAGAAGCGCAGCCACCACCACCACAAGGACAAGGACGGCAAGGACAATGAAAAGAGCAAGTCCAAGGATAAACTGGCCGCCGCTGCCCCCGAACCGCCGCGCGGCAGGTCGCCCACGCCCGCGCCAGGCCACGCGGCTAATGAGGCTGCGCTAGCCACGGAACTGAGGGTCAACACGACCAAGCCGAAAGTGGGCACGGCCGTGCGGTCGCCCGATTACGTGTCGGCCACGTCGACGAACAGTAGCGCGCACACGCCGGTTCGGCAGCGGCTCGTCACGTCGTCGTTGGTCAAGGACCGGATCTCGACCATGGAGTCGCGCAAGGAAAAGAAGGATTGATGGTGGCTGACAGGAGACTCTGGCACGGGACTTGTTGGATGGATGAGGGCGCGAGGTTGAGACTGGATTCGCCGGGTTTGCGTGTGTGGTGGGGGAATACATAGGCAAATGGCTACGAAAATGGACGATGGGAGGGAGGAGGGAAATGTACTCATCAGGCAGCGTCCGTCACTGCACTGATGACCGGGGCCGAAACGATCAACAACGACATAATTCGATGCTCACAATGAACGCCTGTCGCGTTAATCGTTCAGTGTCCACCCTCTCCACCCAATTTTTTGCACTCGCTGACGCGCCAAAACTTTCCAGGGGACGATTGTCGACTTCGATGCGTCGCTCGCCGCCATCAGCCTGTGCAACGGCATGAACGACATGACCCAGTTCAACGAGACGCACCGCTACACGATCCGACGCGACGACACGGCTGCCGCAGCGAGTCACCAAGCGCGCGACTTGGCCCTGCCGAACGGATTGTCGCGCCCGCATGTACTGATCCGCGACGCTGGGATTCGTGTTCCGGGCGCTGGGCAAGATGAGGATAACTTTTGCAGTCATACGCGCCCTGTGTTGACTAGTTTGGATCTCGACGCGCAGATCCAGGAGGCAGCGGCTCGTATGCGCCGCGACGCGCCGGTACTCAAGTCGGTGGAACTCGGCATGGCGGCACAGGGTTTGGCCAAACGCGGAATCAACAACAACAAGGTCATTGAGCTCATGATTGCGAGTGACTATGAGCGGTACCAGGCCCGTGTGCCCCCTTTGCTTCTTCGACGCGCTGGCGTTTCACTCACCCCATCGCCCTCGGTTCACGTTCTACATAGTCATGGGGCAACCAAACCGAGTCTTCAGTCTTCAACCTCGTCAACTACATGTCGCCGCTCACGTCCAACGGCCTGCTCCCAGCGCCTTACGCGCTCCGGGTCACGCTCGTCAGCCAGTTAACGGCCACGTCGCCGATGCGGGTCCCCGTCAACGTCACGACGTCCGCGACACTGTCGCTCATCTGCCAATGGCGCACGGCCCGACTCACCGACCCCGCATTCGCCGGCACATTCTTGGCCCGCAACGACCACGGCCAAGTCTCCGATCACGACAGCCAGGATTCGTCGACGTGCACCACTACGAGCTTCATCATGAACCCGAGCTACTGAGGCAGCCGTCCGCGTGGAGTAACTGCTCGGTCGCCGACATTCGTCGGAACTTGGCGACGAACGGCGCCTGCCTCGATAGGTTGGCGTCGCCGTTGTGCGGGTACGTGCTCATCGGCTTGTGGCTTTGAGGGGTGGTGGAGAGAAAACATTGCGTTAACGGAAGTATTCTTGTTATATTTAGAAACGGGATCGTCGACCTGGGTGAGGACAGCGACTCGGGCAACTCCGTCGACGGAAACGCATGCTGCACGCCGCAGTGTCGCTGGCGACCGGGTGCGACATGCGACGATCGGCAAGGCCCGTGCTGTCGCGGGTGCCAGCTCCTGCCTTCTTCGACCATTTGCCGCGCGGCCACCCACCCGACCTGTGATGTGCCGGGTCCCTGCACGGGCATATCGAGCAGCTGCCCGGCGCCAGCGTCTTATACCGCCAAAAACGGTCTCGCGTGCAACTCGACGACAACTGGTGCGGCCGGGTACTGCGCGTACGGCAAGTGCTCGTCGATTGCTGATCAGAGCTCGGCACGTGGGTGGACCTACACGCGCATGTGCGACGGATCGAACTGGAACGCGCCATGCCGCGTCAACTGCCAGAGCGGCAGTTCTTGTTACACGGTCAGCGAGGCGCGCGGCGATTTCGCGCCGTGCCCGCTCACCGCCAGCACGACGGGTATCTGTGTATCTGGGACGTGCGTCGCTGCTAGCAACCAAGTGAGCAAGGTGGCGCTTTGCGGGTACGTTTGTTCTCGGCTCACGCGGAAATCACTTGTCGATGGGCTCATCACTGCTCACCTTGCGTTCAGGAACGGCATCGTCGATTTCGGCGAGCAGTGCGACTCGAGCGACACGCTCGTGGGCAGCTCGTGCTGCACGAACACGTTCTGCACGACCACGTGCCAGTTCCGGCCGGGGGCCAAGTGCGACAAGTCGAACGACGCGTGCTGCACAGCCGACTGCCAGCCAGCGTGCGCCGGTACCTTCTGTCGCGCCCGATCGACATCGACGTGCGACGCGGACGACTATTGTCTCGGCACGAACCTGCCCAGACGCGGCTTAGCCGGATGGGAAAGCGCGCACGAGCGGTGCTTCCCCTGCCAACGGAACTTGTCAGGCCGGCATGTGCATTCTGCCGACTGCGACGTCCTCGCCGATTGGGACACCCACATCGACGTCGGGGACCAGGACACCCATCTCGGCCGGAACAATCATGCCGCAGAGCAACGGCAATGCGACGGGTGGTGGGAACGGTTCGAGTGCGACACGGGCGATGTGGCGGCGCACGTCGCGGACAGGCGCGTGGATGGACGTTGCTCTGGCGTTGGGTGCCGTACTTGGGCCAGTGGGACTCGTGCTCATGGCGGCGATAGTGCCGTTTGTGTCGACTGATACAGTGTAGACTGAAACGGTGGGTGGCTTGTGCATGGACCAAACTGGCAAATGGAGTTTGACAGGAGGATCCGCAAGGATCGTCGCGTCTCCCCCGAAAAAGCAGGGTGGAGAAAGCCGTTTGTGTACAATCGGATTGATTTCGCCTCGAATCTCGAGCAGTGAGTGATACAACGCAGAACAGCAGCCCGTTGAATCGCAATCTCGGGGTGTGATGGGGAGCAGTGAGAGACGTTGCGAGATGCGGCGACGCTGTGATCTACGGTCGATTCGAGATCACTTAAGCATCGGACGGGAAAAAAAAAAATCAAGTCAGAGAGTCACATCGAATACTGGCCCCGACCAAGCAACAACGGACCAGGGGCACAACTTGTCGCAATGAATCGACATTCTTGAATTCAAGCAGATCTCAACCGTCATCGCAGCGTGAGCGACGAGTCGGGACTTGGCAGAATCAATGCATCCTTCCAATCCATGCATGCACTTCTCTCGCTTCTTCGTAGCGGGTCCGCGTTAGCGACGGAATCTTTTCCCGCCACCCGCCATCAACGTCCAGCGTGCAAGAGATGAAGGAAGCTGCGCCTCGACTTCGTGCACCCGAAAAATGGCGAGAACAAGCCGTTCGAATGCGGCTTGCCTTGACCGCCGTGATCTTGCTGCTCCTGCTCAGTCAGATCTGGGTGGTGTCCGTCGTAACAGCTGAAGCCGAGGCCGATCCCGTCGGAGTCCCTCGATTTTCGCACCGGGCAAGGGCGGCGGTCGACAGCGGTTGGTTCCCGAGTTTTCTTCCGACTGTCTGATTCAGGGACGAAAAATCCGGACCGCTGATCACAGCACTGCCCACCCAACTAGTCGAGGTCCCCAAGCCCGAAACGTATCGCGTGCGCGGAGTTGCGATCCAAACTCCCAGAGGGAAGCCGCTTGCGGGACTCGTGATTCGAGGTGCGCGTGACGAGTACGGGACCCCAAAATACGTCTCTCAAGTGGTGCTGCATCTTGAGGGGCTCTCGGATGATGACCTTGTTAGATTGCATCTCGAGGTACGTTTGATCTCTTTGCTATGACGAAATCGAGGAGCGATTCCTCACTCAATCCCTTTATTTTTCGACAAATTTACACAGATCAACAGGGACTTGATTGGCCCCAACTACGCCCATATCATGGGTGGCGGCGAGGACAACTACGAAATCCACCGCGCACGACCGTCAAACTGTTACTATCACGTCCGTTATTGCCGTGTCAAGCTTCTCCACCTTGTTTTTGTCGCTCGCTGACGCATCTATTCTCTCTAGGGGTCTGTTGTCGACCAGGACGCGTCGCTCGCCGCCATCAGCCTGTGCAACGGCATCCACGGCGTGATTCAGTTCAACAAGACGCACCATTACACGATCCGGCCCGACGATTCGGCTCCGATGAGCCACTTTGCGCGCGAATCGGTTCTACCGAATGGGCTGTCGCGCCCTCATGTTTTGATTCGCGAGGTCGGGACTGCAGCACCTGACCAAGCTGACTCGCGCGGCCATTTCTGTGACCATACCACCATGGAAACCCCGAACGATGCGGATCTTGACACGCTGATTGAGGAGGCGGCCGTACGCATGCGGCGCGACGCGCCGTTGCTCCAGTCGGCCGCAAATGGCACACTGGCTCGGCGCCTGGGCAAGCGCGGATTCAACAACAACAAGATCATTGAGCTCATGATTGCGAGCGACTATGAGCGGTATCAGGTCCGTGAGCCCGTTGCTGTTATCAATGCTCTTGCTCGCTTCACTGCCTTTGTCGCCTCCATTCGCATTTCAGGCGTGGGGCAACCAAACCGAGTCCTCGGTCTTCAATCTCGTCAACTACGCTTCGCTGCTCATGTCCAACGGACTTCTCCCGCCGCCCTACACGATTCGCGTCACGCTCGTCGGACAATTCACGGCCACGTCGCCGATATGGGTTCCAGCGGGCAACTTTACCACGCCAACGGCGCTACTCTCGTTTTGCCAATGGCGCATCGACCGGAAAAACGACCCAGCGTTTGCGGGCACGTTCTTTGCCACTAACGACCACGCGCAGGTCCTGACAGCTCGCACAGCCAATGGATACGCGTGGCTCAATCGCATGTGCGACCCGGGCTACTCTTGCAGTTTGGCGCCCGGACGGCGAGTGAACGTTTATGCCGGGCCGGCGACGGCCATGGCACACGAGATGGGGCACAATATCGGTTCGCCGCACGACAACGATGGCATCTCGCCATGTAATAGCTCGAGCTACATCATGAACCCGACCTATTATTCCAGTTCTCAGGCACAGCCGACCGGGTGGAGTAGTTGTTCGGTTGCGGCGATTCGCGAGTATTTGGCCCGGAATGCGACGTGTCTCGACTCGCTGACGTCGCCGTTGTGCGGGTATGCGCCACGCTGTCTGATATCGAGGGTGATTATCGTTGTGCTGACCGTCGACTCTCTCTCCTTTTCCCCCAGAAACGGCATCGTGGACCTGGGCGAAGAATGTGACTCGGGCAACTACGTCACAGGCAACACGTGCTGCACGCCGCAATGCCGATGGCGTCCTGGAGCGGTGTGCGACGACGCGCGTGGCCCGTGCTGCCGCGGGTGCCAGATTATGCCGGCCACGACCATTTGCCGCGCGGCCACCGACCCGACCTGCGACGCGCCGGCCTACTGCACGGGCGCGAACAATCCCGCGTGCCCGTTCCCGACTGGAATCTTGGCCAAGAACGGTGCGGCGTGCAACTCGACCTCTGGCGCGCCCGGCTACTGCGCTCACGGCACGTGCACGTCCGTATTTGACCAGTGCACGGCGCGCGGGTACAATCACACTCAAATGTGCGACAGCGCCCGGTTCGGGGCCCCGTGCCTGGTCTACTGCCAGAGCGGCAACACATGTATTTCGTACCGCGACTGGCGTAGCGATTATTCGCCGTGTCCGCTGAACCAGACGACGACGGGGTACTGCACGGCCGGCACGTGTGTTGCACAGGGCACTCAGATCGCCGAGCCGTCGCTGTGCGGGTACGTGCTATCGCCTGTCCTCGTGATACTTCGTGCTCATTCTGCATGCTGTCCACCCGGATAGCAACGGCGTCGTTGATTTCGGCGAACAGTGCGATTCGGGCGACACGCTCGTCGGCAGCCCGTGCTGCACGACCACGTGCCAGTTCCGGCCAGGGGCCACGTGCGACAAGTCGAATGGACCGTGCTGCACGTACGAGTGCCAGATCGCGGCTGCGGGCACGGTTTGTCGTGCGAGTGCGTCGCCGTGCGACGCGGCCGACGTCTGCCCTGGTACCAACACGATGTGTCCGCCGGACGCGGCATTGTCCGACGGATCCGTGTGCACGACCGGTGCCGCGAGCGGGACGTGCCGGACTGGCATGTGCATACTGCCGACCACGATGACGCCGAGCACGGAGGTGACCACGCTAGCGACGAGCCTCATCCCGGCCGCGACGACATCGACGCTGGTGGTGGTGGCGACGCCGTCTACTGCCGTTGCGCCGGCCGCAACGACCCCTGCAGCAGTACCGACTCCCGGCACCACCGTTGCGCCAGCTGCAACTACCATCCCTGGTGCGGCACCAATGCCGGCCCCGACGATTGCGCCAGCCGCAACTGCTACCCTGACAGCAGCACCGACACCGGCTACGACCATTGCACCAGCCGCGAGTACCCCCGCAGCAGTACCAACGCCGGCCGCGACCACCTCTGCAGTGGTACCAACGCCAGCCATGACTGTGACGACCGCGATAACGAACGGAACGCTCGCGCAGCAGAACAACCCCACCCAGTCGATCAGCAACCACACGGTTATCAGCAACGAAACGGTCTGCAACCAAACTTTCGGAAACCAGACGGTCTGCGGCGGGAACGGGTCGAGCGCGGCGCGGCACGTGCCGTGGCGGACGTGGGGAATGGGTGGGTGGCTGGACGACATGGTCGCGGTGTGGGCCGTGCTTGGGCCGGTGATTCTGGTGCTCGTGACTGCCCTGGTGCCGTTTGTGTAGGGTGGAGAGTGGAGTGAGGAGATATCGTGGACTTTTGCTGTAAAGTGGAGACTGGAAATTCGTCGAGCACGCTGGACTGGAATGAAATTGATCCTAAATTGACACTCTGAGAAACGATCGACTTATCCAACGCCCGTGTTTACCATTCATCCATTCTCGTGGTTCGACACCGTGATGGAGCGAAGATATACACGGAGAAGCGCCATACGTGTCGCGTAATGTAAGGAGCTTGATCAGACTCGTATCTTGCCCTGTCTACATAAGACGCAACGCTGCATCGTGTCGTTAACCTGTTTTGTCTTCTTCGCCCACTTTCGGACCAATGTCGGATGCAATCCACGTATATCTATCCCCCACATCCTCCCCTCCCCACTCCACCTCCACCCTCCTACTTCGACGACCCCCACGCATCAAAATCATCCCCCCACCCATCATGCGACGCTGGCGTCGTTGCCGCCGGCTTGGCCGCCCCCATCCCTACGCCATTCGCCCCCAAATTCATCGACGCAAACGCCGTCGCGAACGCAGCCGCCGGCGCCACCGCGGCAGGCGCGGCCGGTTTCGCCGCTGCAGGTGTCGCAAACGAACTCCACGGATCCAAGTCGTCCCACCCTCCACTGGTCGCCGTGGCAGGGGCCGATCCGGACGGCTTACCGAGCGCCGCAAACGGGTTCGACGACGAGGAGGACCCGGGCGGCGGCGGTGGCGGCGGGAAGAACCCGCCGGATCCACTCCCACTCAAACTCGACATGGCGGCGGCTGGCCTCGCGCTCGCGGGTTTCGGTGTCGTTGCCGAACCGAACGCGGGCGACGCGAACGCGGCGGCAACGAGTGCGGGACTCGCAGTCGCACTTCCCGGGGTCGCGGCGGCGGGGGATGCGAACGCACCACCGAACGCGGCGGCGAGGGACGTGTTGGACGCGTACGGCGATGCTGCGGTGGCCGATCCGGTGGTCGCGGGCGGTTTCGGGTTGAGCGACGGGAACGACAGCGACGGGGAGGTGCCGAGCGGTTGTTGCGCGGCAGCGGGATTGGAGGTGATGGATGACCGGGATCCGAGAGACATGGCGCGTCCCGCGCCGTTGGATGTGGGAACTTGGTTGGGCCGCGGTGGGGTGGGTGGCGGGACGGCCGATGCGGAGTTCGGTGGCGAAGAGCTCGGAAACGCAAACGATCCTAACGCCGAGTTTGTGGGCGCGGGCGACGGCGCGCTCGGCGCGGTCGTCCCCGTCGACCCACTCCCGTACAACGAAATGGGCGTGTTCCCCATGGAACTCGTCCCGCCGAGAACACTCCCACCCGTTGCGGCGGCCCCCGTGCCGAGCACCGACAACGCCGTCCCCGAGAACGGCGACGGCGCGACTTGTGGCTGCTGTGGTTTCGATTCGAGCCCGATCGTCGTCGACAATGACCGCGTGATCCCGCCGAGCCACGAATCGTCTTTCGGCGGGGCGTTCGGATCGACCGACATACTCTGGAATGCAGCCGATCCAATCGCGTTCGCGTCCGGCGGCGGTGGCGGCTGCGCGGTCTCCGGCATCCCGGCGGCCACGTCGCGCGCCGAGGCCGTAATCCGGTCCAGCAACTGAAACGCCAAGTCGCGTGCAGGTTTTTCTGTGTCGAGCAACGTGGGCGCGACGGCGGGGAGGACCTTGGACGTGAGTTCGTCGGCGTCAAAGTAATCGTAGGTGGCGACAAAGCCGGCGAGACCGGCTTGCCGTGCGGGTGGGAAGGGGTCCTTGAGAATGCGGGCGAGCCCGACGGCAAGGACTTTTTTGCGAATGTCGGGGGTTAGGTGCGGCGCGATCTTGGCGAGGCAGACGGTCGCGTTGGTGCGGATTCCGGCCTCGGCGTCGATTTGCGCCTTGCCGAGATTGCGCAGGACGTCGTTGTTGATGGTGCGTTCCGAGAGCTTGGGCGCGAGCAAGACCATGGACTACCGCGGTGGGACGTATAAGCGTGAGCGATGCGAACGACCCTCCTCCCCCCAACCTGCAAACACGCGTCTTTGGCCTGTCAAAGTACCTTGATCGTGTGCTCGCGAATGATCGGCGCCGTATCCGCAAACCCGATCGCGACATGCGAGTAAATCTTGTCGTTGACCGTGCGCTTGTCGAGCCGATCTACAAACAGCGGCAATGCCTCGAGCAGGGCCAGTCGGATCGTGCGGTCGGTCATTGAGAACAGCTTGATCAACGATGGGTTCACGTGCTGCTTGAACTCCGTGTCCGACAAGTGGCTCGCAATCTTGAAAATGGGCAGCAGCGTCTTGGGCGCAACCGTGCCGTATTCGAGCGCCGACAGCAGAATCGGCAAGATCTTGTGTTTCGAAAACTGGATCGGAAACTCGTCGACGACCTGGGCAATGCGCTCAATCAAGTGATTGCGCTCGCGCTCGTCCTGCACGGCCATGTTCTCGATCGCGTGCGTGATGGCGACGAGTTCCGAACCCGTGAAGACCGAGCAGTGCAAGAACTCGGCCAAGTCCGCGGGCCGCTGGCCCGGTTCCGCGGCGAGAAACGCGTGCATGAACGCCTGAATCGCGACAAAACTCGTGTGCCCTGCCCCACCACCCGTCACGTCACGCATGAGTGCGCCAAACTGGTAAATATCCGGCGCGGTCGGTCGCGTTTCGTCGAGCCGGAACCCGCGCTGCTTCATTTCTGGTGCCGTGTGTTCCTGGACGACAAGGTGCTGGTGCGTCGTGTAGAGCGGGTAGGTTTCCTTGATCGACGAGGTGAGTTCGAACCCGCCGAGTTTCCATTCGCCGGCCTGCGTCACGTAGACGGACCGCATCGACAGGTGGCCGTGGATCATGCCGCAGTCCTTGTGCATAAACTGCAGTGCCGTGGCCGTCTTGAAGAGACCGAGCGTGATGAGCCGGTAGTCGGTGTCAAGGCTCAGCATCGTGACGCGGTCCGTGACAATGTAGATGTTCGAGTCGGTCTACCACGTTGCGCAAATGGTCAAATTTTCTGGTGCAATAACGGAACCGAGATGGAACCGCACCAGCCAACGCGTACCATGTTTCCGTCCACGAACCGCAGCACTTCCGGGTGCCGAATCATCTTCATTTTTTTGTAGGCGTTTTGCGCAAGCGGGAGCCACTCCTTGGCGCGCGACCCGCTCACCTCAAAGTGGAATACGGTGACTGGCGCGCCCGAGTCCTGTCCGGCAGGGTTTCGCGACGCGTGGCGTTTTTAGTCTTCCACCCAGAACACATTGCTTGCGTGCGCGTAACAACGTGGGCAATTTTGGGACCAGACTTACGCGCATCGTGCCATTGTAGAGCGTCCACATGCCGTGGTCGCCTAGGACCTTGTCGCCGACATTGACGTTGGGCAGGTCCTTGCCGGGCCCGACGACGCGCGAGACGGTCGACTTGATGAAGTTGGAGACGAGGCTGGCCATAGTGACGATCACGGCAGGGTCGGGTCGGGTTGATGGAGGAGGCGCCGAAAAGCGGCGACACGGAGGTTGGCGGGCGCGCGCGTCGGCGCCAACACTGTGCAGGTAGTGGCGGGCGCGGTCGTGCTGTTGTTGCCGTCGTCAGGGCCGCGGGCGATACAGGTGGGTGCTTGAGTCCGCGTCGTCTGCAGGGCTGATGGTGGTGGGTGCTCTTGGTCGTGGCGAGTCGAAGTGAGGTGGCGAAGGATGAGCAACAAGCGTCCATGCAGGTGCGGTGGATTGGCTCACGCGCATGTGACGGTTGAGGCAGGTCGATGATTCACTGCATGTATTCCATACATCACTCGCTAATTTCGTTTTGATAGGCAGGCTCGGCGCGAGCCTGCTCTCGGCGCGTCCAACCCGCAACAAACCACGCCGGCGGAGGTGTCGACGAGCAGCAGCTATCAAGCCGAATACGAGACAGATCATGGCGCATTCTTGGGTCCGCACGCTCAGCAAAACCGCGTCTTGGCGCTTGTCCTCGGAGCGGAATCCAAGTGACGCAACGACCAGAAAACGACAAGCATTCCCAGCCGCCCAACACGAGCTGATTGCCGCTCTCTCCTCCGCGTCTCTCCTTTCCGATCGAGGCCGACTAACCCCAGTCGACGATTCCGGCCCCTCTGCGGCCCTCTTCCCCACAAGCTGGACCCATTCCCACTCTCTCTTCGACTTTTTCGCTCGCGACCCAGGCTCCAGCAAGCTCCAACAACACCATGTCGTCTTTCCTGCCACCGACGCCACCCGGCGCGAGCCCTGTCACGCCGCCGACGCGCCCGGTCATAGGCTACCGGCTACCGTCGCCGCTGCCGCGCGCGCTCGTCGTGTGCGACTTTGACTATTCGCTGATCGACGCCGACAGCGACGAGTGGGCCATTACGCTCGGCGGCACGCGGCCCGATGCCGAGGTTGCCATGACGCGCATGGCGCAACGGCACCGCGACGGCGAGAATTGGGTGTATCTTGTGAGCGAAGGTAGCGACGCGTCCGTCGTGGAATATGGTGGAGCGAAGCGAAGCTGATTGCCAACTGAACGCGTCTCACAGAAATCGCGGGCCTGTTCGAGTCCAAGGCGCTGGCCGACATTACGGCGCTGCGCGAGTTGCTCGCGATGATTCCGATGCACCGCGGCACGGTTGCGCTGCTGCACGACTTGCACGCGCGCAACGTGGATGTGATTGTCGTCTCGGACGCCAACGCGTTTTTCATCGAGTCGATTCTCGAGGTACGCGTTCGCGTTTACCTGCGACCCACGTTTTGGCACCGACCAGATGGACAAGGACCACATTGACCGACTCGATCGAGAACTTCAGAGCTATGGAGTTCGGCACTGCGTGCGCGACATAATCACCAACCAGTCGCGGATCGTGCGGTCGGTCTCGGGCCACGACCTGCTCAAGATTGCGCCGCTGCAGGCCAAGCCGAGCGCACCCAGCAACGGCAGCAAGAAGCTCGTTGCCGCCAACTGTCCGCGGCAGCGGTGTAATTGGAACCTGTGCAAGTCGGCGCAGCTGGCCGCGTACCTCTCGTGTACGTTGCCCGTCTCGACACGGTTTTGATTGCGGATCGCCGCCAGAAACTAATCGAGTGCTCCTTCTCTCCCACTCAGCGCGCATCCAGTACGACCGCGTCTTCTACGTGGGCGACGGGTACAATGACCTGTGTCCGCTCGCACTGGGGCTCGTCGACTGCGCGTTTGTGCGCGCCGATCGCCGACTGCACCGCGAGCTGGTTGCGGTGGAGAGCGTCGAGAACCTGGTGGCCGAGCTGGCCGTGGGGATGCCGGTGCGCCAAGGCCGCTTTAATCGCATGGAGAACGCGGACGCGGTTGAAGGGGAGTGTGGCCAGGAGTCGTGGTACATGACACAGTCGCGTGTGCCGTGCGCGGCAGTCCTGTGGGCGACGGGCGACGAGCTGCAGGCGCGGGTCGTGCGCGAGCTCGAGCGAGTGTAGTTTGGGGTGGAGGAAGGACTTTTGAATTAGTATCGATTTATTTCCATAATTCTGGCTGGGAGCAGCCCTGCGAGCACGGAGACAGTTGCGGCAGTCCGGTCAGGATCCAGTCATGCGACGTCAGCTGACACCGTTCGCACCGGTCGACTTGGTCGCGCTGCACCAACCACGTCCCGGCTCGACCACGTTCGTGCCCGTCCCTTCGCGCCGCAACCCCGACGACCAACCGATACGACGACGACGACGACGCTGTAATCCGCAAGCTCGACGGCGCCGTACTCCCGTGCTTGACCCCGCTCAGCACGCCCCACCCTTGACCGCAAGCGCGCGCCTCTGCCGCAGCTGCTGCGTCACCGCACCCTCCTCTCTTCCCTCCCTCTTCCCCGCAATTTCTCTGCCCACCATGGCCGCGAACCTGTCGAAGCACGACGACCCGGATCTCCTCGACTACGAGGACGATGAGGTCGAAGTCGCGCACCCCAACCTGACGGCGTCGGTGGCCGCGCCCGTGGCCCCCGTCGCTGCTTCCGGTGCGGCCGCTGTCGCCGATGCGGCCGACGGCGCCGCGCCCGGCGGCAAGGACGCCAAGGGCTCGTATGTGGGCATTCACGCGACGTCGTTCCGCGACTTTTTGCTCAAGCCCGAGCTGCTGCGCGCCATCACCGACTGCGGTTTCGAGCACCCGTCCGAGGGTATGTCCACCACCTAAACCACGCAACGCAACGCGGGCACTGCAAGTCGGCGTCGAAATCGCTCGTCGTTGGTCCTCGCGCGCGCGCCCTTGCCTCTTTGTCATGTCATGCCCTCGTCGCTCGTGTCCTCGTGCCGTGGTGTTTGTTCTGCTCGAGCGGTCTTTTATTGTCGCGGTGCCGGTTTGCCAAGTGATTGTTGTGGCCTTGGATGGCTCCTGCGGCCGTGCGCGGCCGTGGTGGTTGGTGGAATCCACGCGCCGTTTTCGGCAGCCGGCGACGGCGCTCTTTGACGAGCATGTTGCCGCTCGTTCGACGCGGCGGCCTGTACGGGCTCAAAGGAGCCCGGAGCCGACCAAGTCACTCGACGGTGGCCTGCCCAATCTGGCAGCCACAGAGCCGACTCGGGACCAGCGGCCGGCACCAGTGCCGTTCCCAACCGGACGCGGAGTATCCTTGCTACCTTCGACTGGATTCTTTTTCAGTCGACGAGCGGGCAATCGGACCTAGTCAACATGCATGACGGCAAGGAAACGGCGCGCGCGCGCAGGCACAGGACGACCTCGACGACCAACCGACTCGACGCAGCGTCCCCGTGTCCGTCCCCCAGAGTCGCCGTCGTTGACCCCACACACCTGCTCTCCCGCATCTCCAGTCCAGCAGGAAACCATTTCGCAGGCGATTTTCGGCACCGACATTCTGTGCCAGGCCAAGTCAGGCATGGGCAAGACGGCCGTCTTTGTTCTGTCGACGTTGCAGCAGCTCGACTTCACGGCTGCGGCGGCCTCGTCCGACCCGGCGGCGTCGGTGCGCGTGATTGTGCTGTGCCACACGCGCGAGCTGGCGTTCCAGATCAAGAACGAGTATGTGCGGTTCAGCAAGTACATGACGGGCGCCAAGATCGAGGCCGTGTTTGGCGGCACGCGGTACGACGAGGACGTGTCACGGCTGCACTCGCAGCGCCCGCAGATCCTGGTGGCGACGCCCGGGCGACTCAAGGCGTTGGTGCGCGACAGCAAGATTTCGCTGCGCAACGTGAAGCACTTTGTGCTCGACGAGTGCGACAAATTGCTCGAGGCCGTCGACATGCGCGCCGACGTGCAGCAGATTTTCCGAGCCACGCCGCACCAGAAGCAGGTGATGATGTTCTCGGCGACGCTGACGCCCGAGGTCAAGGCCGTCTGCAAGCGGTTCATGGTCTCGCCGCTCGAGATTTACGTTGACAACGAGGCCAAGCTCACGCTGCACGGGCTCAAGCAGTACTATGCGACGCTCGCCGAGGCTGAGAAGAACCGGCAGCTCACCAAGCTGCTCGACGATATCGACTTCAACCAGTGCTGCGTGTTTGTCAAGACGACGATGCGCGCTGAGGCGCTTGCCAAGCTGCTTGAGGGCCTGCACTTCCCCGTGGTCGCGGTCCACTCGCACATGAAGCAGGAGGAGCGGCTCAAGCGGTACCAGGGGTTCAAGAACATGGAGAAGCGCATTCTCGTGGCGACCGACGTCATGGGCCGTGGTATTGATATCGAGCGCGTCAACCTCGTCATCAACTATGATATGGCCGACTCGCGCGCGTCCTACCTGCACCGTGTCGGTCGTGCCGGTCGGTTCGGGACCAAGGGACTTGCCGTCACGTTCATCGCGTCCAAGGAGGACACGGACGTGCTGAACGACGTGCAGAAGAACTTTGAGGTCACGATCGAGCCGCTGCCGGAGACGATCGACAAGGCGCTCTACATGAACAATGTCGCGGCGCCCGCGCCCGCGGCGGCTGCGGCGGCGGCGGTCACGGCTCCGGCGACGGCGTAGGCGTCGGTTGAGTGCGAGCCGAGTCGAGTCGTAGCGTGGCGTGGCGAGCACGAGCGTGGGTCGCGTGCGACTGATGGGTTGTTTTGTTTCATGTTGTCGTTCGCTTCGTTTGGTTCTTGTTCTCTCCGCCGCATTTCTACCAACCAACCAAAGCCAGCATCGTTGTCGTCGTGAAATAACATTATTTCTTGTGCAGAACGAAACGATTGGTGCACCAGCATTGGCTCCTGTCTCTCCGCGCCCGTGCTCATGGCGGAGAGCGAGCGAGCCATCGCCTGTCTTCTCTTTCGTTTCTTCACGGAACACGTTTGCAACTTGAGGAGCGTTCGGTGTCATGCTTTGCCTTGCGCTTGGCCCAGTGCTCTCAGAGTTGGTGTCTGCCTTTGCCTCGGCGTCCCCAGTCAAACGGCGGGTCCAACAACGTCAGCATTCCACACTGCTGCAACCATCTTTTCATCCATTTCCATCGCCCACGACCAATACATAACGCATCGCCACTTCAGCGCCGTACTCGTCGCAATCCAACCGGTCGACACCCACCACCACGAATTCAACCAAGCCGCGGGACCGTCGATCCAAGAAATGCAGTACTCCAACCTCCTGGCCGCACTCGTCGTGCTGCTCTCTGTCCTCGCCACCATGGCCTCCGCAGTCGCGACCGAAGGTGTGTCTCCGCCGCTCACTATACCCCCCCCCCCCCCTCTCCATACATTTCTGCTGACCGTGGCATGTCCATTTGCCAGACCTCATCATCTCGTACTACAAGCCCGGCACCTCGGCCGAATCCTCGGGCGCCCCCATTCCCAAGCAACTGACGCGCGCCGAACTCGTTGCCGCGCTGCAATCCGGCGACGCGGCCTCGTCCCTTGTCCGGTCCTTCACCAAGTCATCCACGGGCGGCGCGACGGTCACGGGCGACACGCTCTCGGGCGCGCTGCGCGACACTGGCGCCGACGTGCGGTTCCAATACACCATCATTGACGCCGTGGCTGCGCGTGTGCCGGCGACCGTGGCGGCGCGGTTGCGCGAATTGTCGGCGGCGCATGTCGCGATTGAGGCGGTCGAGAAGAACGGGATCGTGCACGCGATGTCGGCCGAGGAGGAGGGGAAGCTCAAGGCCGGGAAGGGGAACAACAAGGAGCCGGGGCTCGTGGGCGCCGCGGTGATGGGGCTCGGCGCGATGTAGGACGCGCTGCCGGTGAGGTGAGGGCGGGCGCGGACCGTTTGTCCATTCTGTATTTTTAACTTTCTCTCCCCGCGCGCGCTGTGTGGATGTGCGAGGGGGCAGGCTGCGTAATCGCCTGAAGAGCGCGCTGGTGACGACGTGGGACACGATCGTCGCTGGCCGTTGGTCGTTGACGCTGAATAATATGACGATGGCTGCTGGAAATTACTGTCGCCGGTTGCGATATCATCTTGCATTTCCAGAACCAAATGACCGACCTCGAGAGTCTTGGACGGATCGTCACGACCAGCTTGCGCCGTCGTCCGCATCGACGCAGCACCGATTCCTGCCTTGAACGGCGCTGTCCGCTGGGTGCGGGATCCCTATCGCCGTGGCCCGCTGCGGCAGCAGCAGTAACCGCGGGGGGTTCCTCACGACCGCGGCGATTTCGGCGGGCTGCATGCGCTCATGCCGGGGAGCAGGCAAGGAGAAGGGTGGAGAGCGGCGCTGCCGTGGAAATGAGCAAGAGAATGGAACCGTTCCCGAGAGGAGACATGAATAGGTAGGAAAGTTGGAACGGCGCGTCGCGCATGATCGGCCGTCGCGGAGTCAGCGAGTTGCGATCGGCGCACAGGAACCTGCCGTCCGCTCACCACGACCGAACATCCGACACGCATCGTGCACACTGTCATATCGTCCCCATTGTCCCGCCCTCCCCCTTCGACACTTCTGCGATATTTTATCCGGTGGAGAAGATTCACACGGCGCTCAAAAACAGCCACGACAATAGAAGCAGCAATCATCATTGTTTTCCACAGCTGGCAATTACAACACTGGACATCCTGTGCGTTGGGCCATTAATGGGTGGAGAAGATTCGACGGTTCGTCAGGAGAGCGGTTGGATCGAGAAATTTGTAATAAAAGAAATCAATCGAATTAATTGATGCGCAATGCAATGCAATGCAATGGAATAAACAAGGTCGGTGCAAAAAAACTAAACGACAAGTGATCACCCGACTGATCACACAAAGCACAAAGCGCAGCCTAGACCAGCGGCACATCTACATCACAGTTGCCCTCGTGGTCGTCGGTCCGCACCGCATGGCCGCGCGCAGCCTGGTAGCGGCGACTGTGCCGCATAGCGACCGCCGCGCCAACAGCGGCCGCAACAAGTGCACCTGCCGCGATGGGCGCCGCCATGCCAGACGACGCGGGCTCGGCCGTCTTTCGGCGCCGCCGAGACAATCGTTTCGGTGGTTCGAGACAGCGGGCGGCACCGTTTTGCACGATCTTCTTGACGGGCGGGCGCACGGTCGGCGCGGCAGTGAAGCGCGGCAACGCGACGGGAACAAACTCGACCACGACCAGCGGGGATGAGGCGGTGCCAAACGTCTTGGTCGTGAGGTTGAACGTGAACCCCGGGCGTCGCGCGGAGCACCGGGAGCGTCACGGTCACGGGCCGAGTGGGAGTGGGCGCATTCGGGCGCACGGGAAGCACTGGGCGCGCGGCTGCGGTCCGGCGAATACTGGTGCTGGTCGTCGCGCGGACGGCGGGCGCGGTGCTCGAAGTGGTGGAGGTGGTCGCTAAAGTTGAGACGGTGCTGCTTCTCGTACTGGTGGACAGAGTCGAGGTCGAGGTCGTTTAGTTGGTCGTCACCATCGTTGTGAGCGTGGTTTCGCTCGTCGTCACCCTCGTCAATGTGGTTTCGCTGATCGACGCCGTCGTCACGGTCGTAAACATCGTGTTGACCGGCATTTGGTCGCACATGAGTGAGATCGGCCCAAACTAGAGCCCCGCGCGCTCAACAAAGGAGAACAACTCAATTTCGACCATCGCCGCCCCCATTTCACGCCACAGGCGACTCGGGAGCACAAACGTGTGGCCATCCGGCTGCTGGTATGCCCCCAGGTCTCCGATCCGCAACATTTCTGGGAACTGTACTGTCGACTTGCTGCAGCGACACTGTGGTCCTTGGTCGGGTAGGCGTGGATCCACACTGTTGGCCAAACGGGGTTGTCGACGGTGGGCATGTACTCGAGCGAGAACGAGAGACCCGAGTAGGGCTACGAGTCGACACAAGGGAACCTCTCAATCGACGCCCGACCCTTGTGGAACGAGCACGTGGCCGTTGGCGACCAGGAACGGCCCAGTGTCAAGACGGGTGGTGAAACCAAATGCAGCGTTGCTTCAGGTGGGATCATCGGTGTCCCTGGGGTTGGGGCCGTCAATGTCGTTGGGAGTACCCCAACTGTTAAGGTCACTGTGCGTGGACCCGTCAATAAAGAGCGTCGTGGAATAGGTGGCGGCCGTGTCCTGCACTGGTTGCACGCCGTGCGCGAGCAGGACCGTGGCGACAAGCGCGACAAGAGCCGCCGTGAAGGACGTGCGCACAAGCGAGGAGAGCCAGGCCATCGTGATCGATTTGTTGATGCCCTCAACGTTGTTCGACGTTTCTGCGGGCGGGCAAGGGCGCAGGGCGCGAGGTTGGTTGCCGGTCGACTGGAGCGCACGTTGCAAGTCTGGAGCTGAACCGCGAACCTGATCGCGCGGAATGGGTCGGTCGTCGAGCGGGCAATGAAGAGAAATGTGAGCGGCTGCTGGATCTGGTGGAACTATTGCAGGCAGGCAGGAAGAGTGAAGGATCGAGGGTCACGCCGGACCTTTTTTGTTGTGGTCTGCCGTTTCGGCGCGGGCATGCTTGCTCGCGAAATTGCGCGCGGCCAGGGGTTCTATCCTGGCGCGCGCGGCCCTTGATCGCACGCACCTCGATCCCAGTTGGTGCAAGTCGAGGGCTGGAGAGGTGTCGCATCACATATCCTATCAAGTGCCTATTCATGGCCCAGCTGGAGGGTTTGACCAAAGAGAAACAACGCGCGCGGGTGCGCACTGCGACGAGCTGGACACCAGAAAGGCTGCCAAACCCCACAAAACTGTCGATTCAATAATCGAATGCTCCGAACGGCATGGTCGGCGGCAAGTATGAGCAACGGTCCGTGGTCTGACAGGTCGCGCAAGAAAGCGTGGTCATTTCGCTTGATCGACTGTTCGTCGACATGAGCAGTCCCGATGAGACGTAGTTCAGCCCTGACAGCTTGCTCTCAGCATGACGGGTCACGTCTTTAAATTCTGGGCTGGGAGAGCACACATTCTTACAGTGATGCAAATCGGCCGCACCACAATAACCAAGATGTTTCCGGGTGCTGGGCACATGCCCAACATGTCGCTGTTGCGTTTGCGTCTGAGCGCACTATGCCTATCTCTTTCGAGGCAGACATGTGCCGAGTGGAGCGAGTCGTGCCTTTGCTGCCAACGGAAGATACTTTTGGATGATATTGCGCGCTCACATGATCGCATCACGAAAAGGGTTAAAACCTTTCGCTGCGCGGTGCGTCCTTTTGCAAAGCAAAAAAGCAAAAGCAAAAAAGTGCCAACGCGTGCACACCGTGTGCACGCGAACCGCGCACTTTTGAGCCGCCAGCGGCGCGCCACGAGCCACCGCCGGCTCTGCTCTGACGACAGTGTCCCTACTTCCCCCACCGTCGCCAACGTGTTGCCAACCGCCCCGACTTGCTGCAACCGCGCCCACGACGCTGCTGCACCCACGACCGCGACCATTCACACCAAATAACCCAGCATCGGCCCCGCGGCGGTTCCAGCATCGCACACTGGCCCCTCTGCACTCGACCGAGTCCATTCCACCCAACACCCCCCGCACGCGACGCGAATCGCACCACCATGTCGGCCGCCAAGTCGTCGACCTACGACCATTTGATCAAGCTGCTGCTGATTGGCGACTCGGGTGCGTGCGTGCCGTGCGCCCGCGAACGCGTGACGTGATCCGCCGCGTTGAGGGGCCGTGTTGGGCTTTCGTCGCTGACTCCTCGCCGGTTCTCTTTCCACCGCGTCGTCTTGCGTGTATGGACGATTCATACGAATGAATAGGCGTTGGTAAAAGTTGCCTGCTCATGCGCTTCTCGGACGACTCGTTTACGCCGTCGTTTATCACGACCATTGGCATTGGTATCTATGTGGATTCTGTTTGCGCGCTCGAGCTCAAACTTGCGCGTGGCGCCCCAGACTAACACCGCCGTGGAATCGGCGCGTACGACGACTTTAAAATCAGGACGATTGAGCTCGACGGTTTGTAGTCGTTTCCACCTCGTCCTGTCGCAGGGCCCTCTCTGACCGCTCTACACCCGTCCGAAACGTCCAGGCAAGAGGATCAAGCTTCAGATTTGGGATACCGCTGGGCAGGAGCGTTTCCGCACCATCACGACGGGTGCGCTGTCCGACGCGTTGTGCTCGATTTCCTGCGTCCGCACCGGCTGACGGCACACTCTCGCGATGATAGCCTACTACCGCGGCGCCATGGGCATCCTGCTCGCCTACGACGTAACCGACGAGCGCTCCTTCAACAGTACGCTGGCCTCGGACGACTCACGCCGTCGCGTCGATTACGTCTTTCCTCACCATCTCGCATATTTCTCCGTAGACGTGCGCAACTGGGTGCGCAACATTGAGCAGAACGCGACGCAGGGCGTCGACCTGATTCTCGTCGGCAACAAGTGCGACATGACCGACAAAAAGGTCATTTCCAAGGAGCAGGGCCAGGAACTTGCCGAGGAGCTCGGCATCAAGTTCTTGGAGACGTCGGCCAAGGCCAATCTCAATGTGGACGAAGCCTTTTTCACGCTCGCAAGGTACGGCATTCCCGAGCTGCTGCCCTGGTCGCACGAGCCATCGCAGCTCACCCCACTTTGTTTGCCGACACTTAGGGACATCAAGAAGCGGCTCATCGACAACCAGGCACCACCGCAAGAAAAGGGCAAGATCGACATTACGACTGGCGGCGGTGCGCAAAAGCCGGGACTCGCGTCAACGACCTGCTGCACCTGAAGCGTGCTGGGTGCAGGCGATGGACCGAGGGCGAGGAGGCGAGAACCGAACAGACCGACCGGGGGAGCGAGCGACCGACCGACCGAACGAGAACCGATGCGTGTTTGCTTCGCCGGCTTGACGCCTTTGAATATACTGTATCATTTGGTTTTTTCTTTGCATATTTGCGGTTCCGCTCTCCATTCGGTGCTCAAACTTGACCAGCAACTCGAAGTCGTCCCAAAACGGTACTGAATCGCACCGAACCTCACTCTCTGCTGGCAGATTCACCAATCCCGGCTGCAATCGCACTCTGCCGACGCGACTCTCTGCAATTTACCCTGTCCACCATGAAGAGACCCGTCCCAGTGGAATCGGTGCAGTCCAGCGTCCAAGCCGTGCTCAGTCTCGCGACTTTGGCCGTCCTTTGGCTTGCCGTCGATTTAAACTCAATCCAAGACCAGCTTGGCGTACTCCTGGCCGTTCTCGCCGTCTTCAACGTTGTCGCATCATTGTGGCTCGTGCCGAGACCTGTCGATCTCGCGCGACACGCGCTCATGGCCACGGCGCTCACGCTTCTTCTCGGCGCGCCCTTGGCCAAGTACAACCTGCCCACAAGCATCGGCTGGTTTGAACTGAAGACTGACCTCCATCTCCACCAGACACCATCTGCGCACGCTCGCTCTCGGCGTCCTACTCGGCGTCCGGTTCACCTCCCTCCTCTCGGCCCTCCCCACCGTCCCGCGCATTACCTCCGCACTCGCCGTCGCGGCCGCACTCACCTGGGTCGCGTCGATCCTGTACGCGCTCGACTGGGACGTGTGGTGGCAGACCTACCCGTACCCGACGGTCGTCGCGGCCGAGGTTGGGATCTTGGTCGGGTGGATCGTGGAGCGCGTCATCGGGTAATGTCATTGGGTGGTTTTATTGCGTCTTTTTCGCCTTCGTGTCGGTGTCAGGCGTCGGGTCGCCTTCCGTCACGGCCACGATCACGTACCCGAGCAGCACGACGTTGGCGGAGATGGCGGCGGCAAACGCGCTGTAGATCATGTTGCCTGTGCAAGGGGATTAGCGAGGGGTCAGCAGGATAATGATGAAGACGCGGCGCGAAGGAAGCGTGACGGACCGGGGAAGACGTGGTGCAGGGAGAGGAAGTACGTCGAGAACGGCACGACGAACAGGAGCACCGAGAACAGGATCAGCTTGATGACGACGCGTCTGGAACAAGTACAGCGCACGAACGTCAGGGTCCCATTGGTCGTCCACCTCATTCGAACTGCGTACGCGGGCATGACGGGCCCGCTTGCTGCTGCGACCGCGACGCCCTGGGTTGATGCATTGCTGGGCGTCGCGTTCGACAGCGCCGACAGATCTTTTCCGGCAGGCTTGGTTCGTGTCGTGACTTGTGTCGCGGACAGGGACGCGCCCGTCGTACTGGATTCGGAGCGTTGCATGGTGATGGGCGAGGGTGGTGGAGGGAATGCGCGTCGTTTGCAGCGGGTCGTGGTCGGTTGCGATCCGTGGCTGGCCGTGCTGGTGGTTGCCACGTCTCGTCCAAGTGATTCACGACAGAGACGAACAAATGCGAAGTTCGCATCAAAAGTCCGTCTCCTTCCGCACAAAACTCACAAAAAGTACGGCGAGAAAATGTATTTATATCTATCACAACCGCAAGCATCATGCTGATGCCTCTTCTGCTTGGCGCCTCTTCGCCTCCAAGGCGTGCTCGAGCTGCGCGACGGCGAGCAGCGTTTGGAGATTGCTCGTACGCGTCTCGAGCAATTGCAGGTGCGCGCGTTGCAACTTGTCGAGGGCCTCGGTCTAGCCGACGCGAAGAAAAGTCAGCTGCAACCCGAGAAAAACCGTCCACCACGAAACCGCACACACCTGCTCCGTCTTCCGCTCGCAATTGACGCGCGTGACCGCGGCCTGAGCGCCCGCCAACGCGCCCTCTGCCGCCTTGACTACCGCCTCCATCTGGTGCAAGTGGTAGAGCCACGCATTCGAGCCATACACGCCGAGTAATTCCAAGTTTTCGAGCCGCGTCGCCTGGTGCTGCAACAGCGTCGATGCGCGCTGCACGGCCGCGAGCCACTCTTCGGGCGGGACATTGCTCGGGTCGTCGAATTCCACGAGATTGTACGCGTCGAGGTCAATCGCGTCGGTCGGTTCGTTTTGGGACGCGCGTGTGAGAGCGTCGTGCAGGGCGGGACGGTCCGAGAAGAGGGAAATGGGCGGGATGGATGCGACACGGTCGTGCGGCGCGTTGGTGCGCATGGTGCGCAATTCGGCGTCGATCATTTGGTCGACGAGGGCCTTGACCTCTGGAGGATGGATGGAGGGTGAGGAAATGAACGTTGGGTGGAGAAGGACCGGCGGACAGCGCTTTACCTGGAATCGTGTATTGCGTATCAACATCTAAACAATTTGGAGCGTCGACCCGTCAGTTGCCGTGACGGGGTCATCTCGGTTTCAGCAAATTGGTTCGAAATTGGCTCGAGAACAGGGCAACACTTACATGGCAGCGCGTCGGAAGACATTTTGCAGCGGGTAATTGGTTCCAAGGGGTCGAATTGGTCGAGAAATTGGAGTTGCCAACGCTCCTTTCGCGACTTGCGACTTGCGGTGGATGCCCAAGCTGATCAGTCAGGTGAGCACGGTGAGCTAGCCCACCGCACGCTGCCTTTTGATGTTGCGGCCTGATCACAGCGAACCTCATCCATTCCACCATGGCGAAAAAGGCAAAGGCCAGGTATCAACACGCTGCAACCCCCCGCAATGCATGCTCAAGTGCGCCGAACTGCGATTCCTGACGCTCGACTCGGCAATTTGGACCAGGACTCTAATTGTGCGGCTGCTGTCGTCGGCCGGCACCGGCTACTTTTACACGACGACGCGCGCGCGCCTGACGCCCAAGCTGTCACTGCGCAAGTACGACCCCGTGGGTGCGTACCTTGCGGCATGGCGTTGTGATGGTTCAGCAAGATGGAGCCGCTAACCATGGTGCGCTCACGCTCCAGTCAAGCAACACGTTCTCTTCAACGAGACAAAGCAAAAGTAGGCGCCATGTGCAACCGTTTATTGTAGCTTTATATTTGGATTACACCGCTTCCCACCGATTCAGCGTCTTGCAGTCGTTCAGTTCGCGGCAGTGCCCCACGCCACATCACCCAGGCGCAATCCTCAGTCCCTCGATTTGGCTTGGGTCAACACTGCCATCTGTCTCGTCGGAGCGTCCCTTGCTCATTTATCCACCCGCTCGTATCTCTCCTGGATGCCTGTCAGCGCAGTTGGCATGACCGTATTCCGACCGAACGCGCGTTTGCCCCATTCAGCATCTCCCCACGCTGGTTGCACGTCGCCATTCCCCGCGCCCCTTCTCTTCACGTATTTGCACAAACTACTGCGGAACGGTTTATTATTTCGAACACCGGCCGGCCCCTCCTTCACCACCCCGACCCTCCTTCCTCACCACGCCATCGTCATCGTCTGCTGCGCGACGACCGGCCTCGTCCCCGCCGCCGCCGTACTCGGCACCATGGGCGGCGGCAACCCGCTGCCATACTTGACGGCCCCAAAATCGTCGCGGTCAACGGCCGAGTACGGTGCCGGCGCGGACCGCAGCCACGGGAACCGCCGCTCGTCGTCGGCCAAATCGTCGTCGAGGAGACTCGTCGACTTGGATGCGGGCGGCAGCTGAGCGGCAGGAGCAGGTCGCGTCTCAAATCGCGGCAGATCCGTCTTGGGTTTCGCGAGCGGGTTCGGGAGCGTCGGCCAGTCCCACCCGCCAAAGAGCCGCTTGGATGCGGTCGCGGGTTCAGCGGCGGGCGCGGCGGTCACGGCAGTGGAGTCGTCGTCGATTTGGATGCCGATGTGCACGGTCGCGGCAACTTGTGTTGCGGGTGCGGGCGCAGGCGAAGGTTGGGCGGGCACTGCAGCGGGCAGAAATGCATCAGCGATTAGGATCAAAGAACAGCACGAATTGACGAGGAACACGTACGGGAAGTCGAGCGGAACGTCCACCACCCGAGCGGCGCGGCCGCTGATCCCGCCAAGGACGGCGTCGTCGCTGTTGTCGATGTGGGCGTGGCCGGGGTGCTGAATGGGATCACTTTTGGCCGCGATGCCCGACGAGGAGGGAGCTTGGGCGTTGCTCTAACATTCACAAAGTAAAACCATCAATATGTGCTCCATTTTTCGATCGCCAAACTTTTAATCGTGTCGTCGACACAAACGCACCCTGCTGTCGTCGAACGACCCTGGTCGTCAAATTCGATCCCCGTCGGGTTCAGCGACGGCTGGACGTGGCCGCAGCTTTCGAGGAGCGTCGAGAGCCGCGATGGCGGCTCCGTGCACGATGCGGCGGCCTGCGCGTCGCCCTCTTCGCGGAAAACGGGGGCGTAGGGGCGCGGAGCAAACATGGTGGTAGGATCACTTCACGATCGGCGCTGCGAGGTGGAACAGTTGCTTGCTGCAATAGATTGTCGAGCGGACAGCGGAGAATGGAACGAAACGGGGTCGTTGTCCTTTATGTCCTCCTCCTCGCGTGCCGACTGCCTCGAACTGGCTCTCACTCCATCATCGTTGGCCGGACAGAGTTCGGATGGCTGGGTCGCGCACGGCTGGCCTGGCATGATGACTTTGTCGGACTCGTTGGGGGATATCCCTGCGACCCGAGCGGTATCCTGCGGCACCATGCGCCTGCCGCCTATTTCGATGGCGCGGTTTTTGAAGGGTCCCACGCCAAGAGCTCGGGAACAGGTGCTTGGTGATCGCTGGTTGTCCGGCGGCGGGCTGGCCTCGCAAAAGAGTTCCGGCCCAACCGTACGGCTGTCTCGCGGAGGCATGCGTGTCAGTCATGCTTCTGTGACACAGACAGTAAGTAAACTGGTCCTCGTCGCCACCTGCTCCGCCTTAACCGCCACGACCGACTGTGGCCACGACGGCGACGAACGCAACGCGCTGGCGCGGTGCTATGTCCACCCGCCGCCGCCATCGTCGTTCGCATTGGTCACCGCCTTCCCCCACCGCTCCAAGCACTATCGACATCGACCACGGCCATGATCACCACACATCGATTGGTCGATTTGCCCCACGACGTCATATTCGACCTCGCCGCAAACTGGAAACCGCCGTCCACCGTGGGCCGCGACGCTCCGCATTATCATTTCCGATGAACTGGCCGCGAGCACGACGACGACGCCATCACGCTCTCGTTCTATAGCCGAGCGCACCCGACGCTGGCCGCGCCTCGAAGCCTTGTGCTCGTCCCCGTTGGCCCTCCAAATTGGGCACGATACACGATCACGCTCGTTTGCCTCGAACGCACGATCCCGTCGTTTCCCGACCTGTACGACGCGTACTTGCAGCTGCCTCCTGCCGCCAAGCGCCAGAAAATGGGCCCGACGTGCGCGACCCCAATCGCGGCCGAGGGCGAGGCTGCAACGGCAATCACGCAGGAGCACCAGTCGTCGCCGCTCAACTTTGCGTCGGAGCAGTCATCGCCCGCGTCCACCTCGACTGAGCGCAAATTTATCATTGAGACCAAGCAAGAGCTCAGCTACATTATAGATTTTGTTGCGCTGCACGTTGCCATGCTTGCCGTGTGGCAATCAATTCGTGTCTGACAATTTCCCTGACATTTCCCTCGCTTGTAACAGGCACCTTGACCATTACACTGGCGCAACGTTGTACACGACCTACCCAACGCTCAGCTGCACTACAGCCCATTCGTCCACCGCCGCATCATAATCAAATCAACGCTCCGCGCTGCCGATTGTCCCTGGGTCGCTAAGTCTGGCTCGCGGCATTGTTTACAGTGTGTGCACTTGGCAAGCCAGTTGTCAAATCACCATAGTTATGAGAAGCACAAGCTGAAAACGGCCCTGACCCCTTCCACCACCACTCCGACCCTGCCCGCTGTGACCTCGCCCACCACGACTGCACAAAACCGAGGTTGGTTCGTGAGTTGCTGTTGGACGCGATTAATGTGGGCCTGACCGCTATCCAAAGATGGAATGCTACTCCCACCCCACTAAGCTGTCAGTTTTCAGCGCATCTTGCTTTTTGGCTCAGTCAATCGCCCATACCTTGCCAGACAGAATTCGACAAGCGGATCTCATACAGCGCACTGGTCCCAGTTGGCCATTCGAGGTCTATATCGGACGAACAACAGCAACATGGCGCTTGGACTGGCACTTTCGCGCCTTCGTAGTTAGAAGCAGATCACGCGCAAATGGACCCAAGATGCATGCATCACAGTCAACACGGTTGTTTGCAAATATCCGGAGATCCTGCTGACGTGCGGCCTTCGCTGAAGGAGAGACAAAGTCAGGATCAGCACGGATTATAGCTTTGCCAATCAGCTCGTGAAGCAGCATTCATGCTGTCGTCGGTTCAGGGATACTCTTATGGCTCAAAAGCGCCGAAAAAATGTGGTTACTTATTGTCGCAGGTAAGCAGGGTCGCATGGGAGTATGCACGGCGTTGGGATCACCACTGTTTGGGTCTGAGATAATGTGTCCTCCTTTAAATATCCAACGCTGGTGGTCAGTGCTGTATCAGCCGGCCCTGAATTGGCATTTACTGAACCTTGCGAATGTGCGAAAAAAAAAAAACCTGCACATAAAAGAAATGGCGCCGTGGATAAGTAAGGATGCGCATTTGCAGTGTCATTGTTTGTTACTTGGCATTTGACACGATGAAATGTTATTTTCTTTGCCACAGTGGTGGCAATGAGAGTCTGTGTGGCAGATGATCACGTCGTTGTTACTGACGTTCCCATTGTTTGATTACTTTGGATTCACAACGCTGCGCCCGTCTTTGTGAACTTGACATCGCAAAAGAGAAACTGTCACAGTTTCTCAGCGTCAGTCAACATGGCATCAGCAGTTCCAACCACGCCACTGGATCTGAGCCAACCACATCAGAATGCAAAACTGTGACACGGCCATTGTAGTGTTGCAGCAAAGTGAAGAAGAACATGATGAACTGACGTGGGTGTTTGGGGGAGAGAACATGGGGCATATAAGCGGAGCAGCGCCGTCCTGGATATCACAAAAATCCTCTGTTCGTCCCACTTGCATCATTAATGTTCACCTCTCTCCTAATCAAGAAGCTTATCCCACCCATGATCGTTCAGCAACTACAGATTCCCCAACGCAATACGGTATGAATTGTGCCCCGCTATTTTTTCTCTCCACCACATCCCTATCTGTGGTGATTCCCTAACAACTCGTGGCATGTTCAATGGCGCTCACCTATTTTTCTGACAGGGTATCAAAGTAACTTCGGTGCTGCTGGACCTGGTCGCCAAGGCACAGCTGCCAGTTCGTCTGTGGAATCCGTCCTATTCCCTCTACGTCTTTGTCTCGAATGACACAAGGGCTGGTGATCATGTCGTCGAAGCACACCCAGATTGGGCCCAAGCTGAGTATCGGAACCTGTTTATCCTCAAGGAAGATGACACTGTGCCTGGTCGCTACCTCCTCTTCAATCCCGCGTACAACGAGTACCTGTTTGTCTCCAACGACCGCAGTGGGCCAGACTATGTCGTTGAAAGCCATTCGGTCATCCACAAGTCCGAGGCGCGCAACCGGTTTGAGCTGATCCCAGTGCGCGATGGGACCGCCTTCCGCCTGTTTAATCCGTCGTATCAGCAGTACCTGTTTGTGTCGAATGACAAGGAAGGCCCGCACGACCACGTGGTACTGGCCCACCCGTATGCTGATGAAGCGCGAAACGAGTTTGAATTAGAAATCCCGCAGCAGCTGCCCTTGGTCGTGGTACGACAGCCGCCCGTCTCGGCGTGGCCATTCCCAGGTGCTGAGGCCAGTTGGGGCGCATGGTGCCCCTATGGCGACGACGAGCGGTGTGCCCTGGAGGCCATGGCCACGGCGTTCCCCGACGATTTTGCGCCACAGAATGCAATTCTTGATCATCGCGGGTTCTTGACCAATGTGGCCAACGTCGTTCGTGGTGCGTGGACGTATGCAAACGTCTTTGGCCGTATCATCAATGGTCACTTTGAGCGCGGCCCAATCGTGCGCGCGGTCCAGAACGAGCAGCAGTTCCGCGCGGTCCAAAACGCGCATCAGCGTTTGGGGAACGCAGTCGCGCTGCGCGTCCAGCAGCAGGCCAATTATGCCAGTCGAGGACAGAATAACACAAGCGCATACAACACGCACAACCACATGATCATCGTCATGAACCGCGCGCGCGATGCCATGCGCGAGGAACTTGAACGGTACCGGCCCTCGCACATTGCGCCAGCAAGCACCCAAGTCTGGCACGATGAATTGTGAGTGCAGAAGATATGCGGAGCCAGATGTGGTGGAAATGATTTGAGAGCTTTGAATCTTATGGTTGCCCTGTTTTGGCATTCTGGATAATTTCAAAAATATTTGCTGCTGGTAAATACTGATCAGAACCGATGCGTGTCAGAGTGACGGGTGATGCTATTCATCACCAGCACTGAGAGCGCTGCCCTCGACATGATGATTCTCCACCAGCTGGTGTATCAAATGACAAATGAAAAGTGTCGGGTTGCCACGCCTTTGTTGCAGTGAAATTACAACAGGTCAAGCGCGGTATCCATGTTATTGTCGAAGCGATCCAAGACACTTGTTCTGACCAAAATACAATGACTCCAGCCGATTCGACTCGCCTTCTCCACCCTAATCCCTCTCCACCCTTTCCTTCATGTCGTCTCACTCCACAAACCCTTCCACCCGCCGCCGCCGCAAACGCAACTCGATCCCGGTACTCCTCAGCAAATCATTCGGCGCCAAATCGGGCACGCCCCGTAACGCGTTCGTGTTCCCGACCACCTCCCACTCGTACCGCAACAGCATCATCGCCAAGATCACGCGCTGCTCGACGAGCGAAAACTGCATCCCGAGACAAATACGCTGCCCGCCGCCAAACGGCGCCCCTACATACACACACACACACACACCGTCAAGAACCAGCCATACGGCGAAAGGGGGGGGGGGGGGGGGGTCAGCGTACACTCGTAGTTGTGCGCGGTTGGGTGCATCGCAATCGCCCCGTCGGCATCGGCGCGCGCGGCCCACCGGTCCGGCACGAACTTGTCCGCGTCAGGTCCCCAAATGGCCGGGTCGCGGTGCATCGAGAACGTGTCGATGGTCACGAGCGTGCCCTTTGGTAAGGCCGTGCCGTCGGCGAGGGTCACGGGCGCGGTCGTGACGCGGCGCGGCAGTTTGGCGACACTGCAGGAAATCGACACGCGGTCAGTTTGGCATCGTGCGCGGGCGCAAATTGGTGGAGAACACCGCGTACCTCGGGAACAGCCGCATCGTTTCCATGATCACGAAGTTGAGGTACGTGAGCGCGCGGTCCTGGTCGGGTGTCGGGTAGATCATCTCGGCCGCGTCGCACTCGGCCGCACGGCGCGCCGCGTCCTTGCCCAGGACGCGAATCACGTCGGCGCGCGCTTTGGATTGCACGTCACGGTGCATGCCCATCAGGTAGAGCGCCATGCACAGTTCGTTGGCGGTCGTATCGTCTACACTCCCCAAATCAAAGATCAGGTCAATTCGCATCGCGGAGGTCGGGTGGAGAACGGTCGTGAACCGTACGCCCGGCCAGGAAAAAAATCACCGTATTCGCGCGCAAATCCTCGCGCGAGAAATCCTTGGACCCTTGTGCGGCCTCGACCATCATTTCCAACAAGTCGCGGCGATCGTCATCACCCTCCTCCCCTCCATCCCGCCCCTGGAGCTGCGCCGTCTTCGTATCAATCAACTCAAACACAAACGCATTGAACCGATCAACCAACCGTCCCATCTCTTTCGCTTTCCGCGTCCACATATAGAACGGATTCAGCAAGTCGCGCGTATTCACGATATCCTTCATGATCGCGTGGTAGGTCGCGACCATGTCCCCCTCTGGGTGCCGGATCGAGTCGAGGTTGTGCCCGAACGCAGCGAGCGACAGCGCGTCGAGCGTGACGCGCGCCATCCAGTCGGCCGGGTCAATCGCCTCATCGCGGTCGGCGAAACGGTCGAGTTCCGCAACGAGGTGCCGCGCGGGTCCGCCAAAGAGCGACGTGGCCCATCCGCGCCGGAAGGCGGGGTTCACGACTTTGCGGTGGTGTTTCCAGTCGGCCATCTACATATCGGCCACCACAATCAGCACGATCACGACCCAACCCATTCGTTCCCGCGCTCCCTGTCGAAACGTACCGGCGCCGAGACCACATTCCGGCCGAAAAACCTCCCCACGAACCCGACCCCACCGACCAGGACATACTTATCCCAGACCTCCGTGCGCGTATACACGGCCTTGACATCCTCCGGGTCGATCAAATTCACCGTCCAAATGCCCAACAACCACGTCAGGAACATGCGCGGCGCCTTGATCCCGCGCCGGTTCGCGTCCTCGCGCATCAGCTGCATCATCGCAGGCTTGGCGACCAGGTACGGCGCGCGGCGACGGTGCGCGCGTAAGTAGGCGAGGACCGGCGCGTGCGGTAAGTGCCGGAGGTGCGAGGGCGGGACGAGGAACCGGTACAGTCGGCGGGAGATGGTGGTGGCGAGGAAGGTGACCGTGGCGAGCAGGGCGAGGACGCGCGCGCGCCGTGCGAGGAGGGTGGGGAGGAAGCGGGCGACGAGCGCGGTGGTGGTCGTGGTCAGCGAGGACATGGTTGCCGGGAGATGTTGGTGTCGGGTTGTGGACTCGTGCGCGTGGACGTACGGGCCGCGTCGAGTTGGCCGTGGATCGGATCGGGCGCGCGCTCAGCGCTCGTGTGCGCGCGAAAAGTCGCTCGGTGCGCGCGTGTTGCAGCCAGTGCGCGGCGTGTCGGAGGGTCGGGGTACTGGGGCCTGCAACGGTGGCCGGGATGCGGAGGCGGATCGACAACGACGGCGTGGCGGATCGACGTCTTACGTGCGAACGAACGAACGAACGAACGAACGAACGAACGAACGAAACCGCACACGCGTCGTTTGCAGCGGCGGGTTTCACGTGGGCATCCTGACGACTTGGCCGATTTCCGAGGGCCGAAACTGACCACCGATGCGGTTGTTTGGCCGTGTTTGTGCTCCGCGAAGCCTGCCCTTGCTTTGGTGCTCCGCCCGGCCGGACTCGGTACTGATGTCGCGACTGATGCGACCTGACACGACACGACGCGACACGCTCAAACAAGAAAGAATGCAAGCACACACGCAAACGACTTTGTATAGGCGCCACAAATGGAAACGAGGACAGACGGGTGGGGGGTAAAAGCAGCATCAAGCAGCAGCAGCAGCAGCAGCAACGTCCAGAGCGCAAAAGCAGAAGAAAAGACAACGCAACCGGGATCTGCAACGCAAGCAAGACAAGAAACACGACCAAACCAAATCACAAAAAACGAAAACCAACGAGCAACTGGGTGTTGCGCACGACGCCATTACACGGCGGCCGACGGCTTCTCCTCCCTCTCGTCCTCGCCGTCCGACGCCGGATGATGCGCGCTCGCGCGCCGCGTCACGCGCACCTCGTAGTTACTCCCGCCATTATTATCCCACTGCTCTTCCCCGCCCTCAAACTCGGCACGAACACACATGTGCACGACGACCTCTTCCACGTCCACGTCCACGTCCTTGCGGTTCCACACGTCAAGCGGGATCAACACTGTGGACCGGTCCCAGCCCGCATGCGTGCCTGGGCCAGCATACACGGCCTCGACGTCCTGGAACGTCCGCCACCAGTCGAGCGTGACACGGACGGCCACTTTCGTCACCCCACCACGCACGGCGATCGTGCCCGCCACCGCGACTGTGTCCCGCCGGGGTTCGGCCGCGACACACGTCGGCGCGAGACTCGGCGCAGCGTCGACCGACACGTGCACGTGCACGCCCTCGAGCGCAACGTGCGCCCAGGGTGCCGGCACGTTCGCGGGGGGACCCGCCCCGCCAGCCGCCGCATAAGTCACGGCAGCCGGGTGCGGCGAGACCGCCGGCCCGGGGGACGGGAGCGACGGGTACCCAAAGGCCACGGGCCAGTTGGGCGCGTCGAGCGCGTACTGGTACCGCGGCGCCGCGGGCTCGTCGGCGGCTGCCCACCGTGGGGAGGAAATGTCGGCAGGGCGCGCGTGCCGTTGGAAGAACCGGACGGCGCCGAGGTGCGGCGGGAAGGTCACGGACCGGCGCGCGCGGAGTGGGCGGCGCGGCGCGGGGGCGGGGGCAGGGGAAGATGGGGTTGGGGTCCCGGGCTTGGATGATGGCGGGGTCTGCTGCCGGCGTGTCAAAGGTGGGGTCGCGGGCGGGAGGATGATGGTGTTGGTCGGGACGACCAAGGCGGCGGGGACGGCAATGGGGCGCTTGAAGGA
>GG745354.1:309630-337065 GCA_000151295.1 Allomyces macrogynus ATCC 38327 | reverse complement strand
GGGCGACCGGGGTCGCGGACCGTGGCGGGCTCGGTTTCGCCGGAGGACTAGATGCCGGTGATGCCGCGGGCGACCGCGGGCGCGGCAAACCCGACAATCACCTTAGCAGGCGCCGGGGAAAGACGACGCGGGCACGGCCGTGGGCGACGTGCTCGTCTGCAATTGCGCGGCGACCGTGGCCATGATCCGGTTCAGGTCCGAGTCGCTGCGGGACCGGCGGTGCTTGGAGTTGGCTGCCGCCGCGTCAGCCGCTGCGGCCGCGGCCGCGAGTAGTGCGCGATTGACAGCAACGTGTGCGGCACTTGGTGCGGATTGCGGGCGCGCGTCGCGCGACGCAAACGATTCGGCGGGCGACGGCAGCGAGGCCGACATGGACCGCGTGCGGCGCGGCGACGACGTGGGCAGGAGGATGGGCATGGGCCGCGGCGCCGACATGGCGTCGGTGGGCACGTGGTGCAGGAGCTGCAGCGGCATCGCGAGAGCGGGGGAGAAGTGCGGGGTGGACGCGGGTGCGGATGGAGTAGATGGATGGGGCTGCGTGGGGGCAGAAGTCGACGAGCGCGGCGAGGCGGAAGGGATGCGGCGAGTTAGCGATGGGAGCACGGTGAAGGAGTGCCGGCCGGGGGATGCGCGGATGAGATTGTTGTCGCTGGTGGTGGTGGTGGTGGTGGTGGTGGTGGTGGTGGTGGTGGTGGTCCCGGCTGCCCGTACCGGGGGCGGGCAGCGAATTTGAATGGGCGAGGCACCGGCAGAGCAGGCCGAGAGGCGAGCGGGGTCCAGTGGCGGCGGATTGCCAGGCGGGCCGGGCAACAACGAGGCGGGCCGGTGTCGCACGGGGCGCTAATCGGGCAATCGCTCGCTGTCAAACGCAGTCACCGGACTTGTCTCGCAGCGACGCATGGCGTGACGCACACGTGCGCATGCCGAGAGACGCGATCTGGCTGATCGCGCCAGCGCCTCGCCCGGCCTCACCCGGAACGCCATCCACGCCCACCAACGCGCACCTCTTCCACGCCAACAGAAGAGCAACTCAACGGCAATCGCGCACGGATAGGCGTCCGACAAGAAAGAGCGCGCGAGCGAGCCGGGAGCGGCGCGCCGCCCCCGCACCACCCCACGGCCACCCGAGCGACGATGCGCCAGCGCCGCCGCGATTGCCACCAACCACCACGCGGCGAGGACCAGGAGGAAGGGGAAAAACAGGAGCAAGCAAAAGCAATCAACGCACCCAGCAAATGTCGGTCGGTCTCTTGACGCGCCACGTTGCCCGCAAATCAATCGATGGATAGGGATACAATGGGCAATGGACACTGGGTCCAGCTGGGCAGGCACACGTTCTCGGTTCTTTGGGTCGCGGCCGAGTTGCGAAGGAATGGGATGGGATGGGTGGGTCTTGACAGTGCGGGATACAGCGCGACGACAGTGTCCGGGCGCGGCCCCGTTTATATATCAGCGTCGACCGAGTCGCTCCAGCTTCGCGAAGAGCGCTCTGTCACACCTCTCTCACAAACGCGACGTTGAAATGAGCGCGTGCACCCAGTGCGCGCGCGATGACTTGGCCTGACCGGGCCTCCTCCACCCCACCACGCGCGAACAACCCACCACTCGGCAGGTGGTGGCGGACAAACAAGGTTCGCGCCCTCGTCCTCCTCCTTCCACTTCTTCCTCCTCCTCCCTGCCCACCACGACGCGACGCGACGCTTTTGCCTCACCCGGAATGCCGGCTTCGCCCGGTCTGCCGGCTCCCTGCCGTCGGCAGGGCCAAATCGTCGCACCGGACTCTGAAGCGCGACGTGCCTGCGGATTAGGCGACGCTGTCACCGATGGACCGTGCGGCTTGAAGCCCGAGTGACGACGCGCCCAGGAGCCCGAGAGGACAAACCCGCCTGTTGATGAACCTGCCTGCCAATAAGCTTTCTCCGCAGCGTCGTTGCGTCGGTGCCGATTGGGCCTCGTCCTATCCATCAATTACGCGCGGATCCGGCTTCCGCGTGCCGCGCTCATGGCCGTCGATGAGAACCGACGCATCGGCCGTGTGAGGCGACCGTTGGAGAACGAGCGAAGGGCGGCGCATGCGCGTCGTGGAGGAACTGATGGTCAGGATTCGTGCTGGCAGGAATGGCGGCGTCGTTATCGGTACTGACAGCGCACCAGCACACACCTGAGACGACGACCCGACGCGTGCCAAGACGGCGGGATCAATGAGCATGCCCTGTGCTGCTGGACCTCACCGTCGTGCAGCCGAGCGCCCGCTTCAGAGGCGCTGCCCGCGAGTTTGATTGGGGACGCGATCCAGCGCCGTTGTTGCGCGACGTGTGCAGTCATCGACCGCGGCGCCGTGTCCACGGTCCAACTGCTGCGGTACGGCGTTGCCGACGTGTTCCTGCATGGAAAGCCCTGCGCTCCGTCGCGGGGAGCGACGTGGGCGGGTTGGATGGTGCAGTGGGCCACAGAGCTCGCGCAACCATTTCACGTTGATGCGACTTCATCAGGCCGTGCATGGTCGCGTCATGCGCACAGCAGAAGAACGTTTTGCACAACCGCGCGGGAGGGTGGGACAAAACAGGTCTTGCGCCGCGTTTGTGTCGCCTGCCGGCCCAAGCAAATTACATTGCTGGCACGAACATGGCTGGCGAGCGCGACGTTTTGGTGTGGTCAAGAGCGCTCGCGTTGCCCTTGTTACCCATCCCGCTGCGTCGTCCGCGACCGAGCTGCTGGCGTTCCCTGCTTGGTACGTTCGACGGGTAGCGCGATCGGGTCTCGCGCGAGGAGCGACGCGCGCTGGTGCCACCGTGCTTCCGCCGTCACGCAATTTCTCGCCCCTTGTCTTGCTGGAACACCAATGGCCGGCCGCGGCGGTTCAGCATGCAAGCTTCGCAGCGCGTTGGGAAGAAGAGTCAGCGCGCGTCGCGCTGGGGGGGGGGGGGGGTGCAGATGGCCCGGCGGCGGCAGTTGGTGTCAACAGGCGTCAAAGTGAGGGCCGATGCATGCGCCGCGAGTCGAGGCGCAACAAGCCTGCATTGACTCGCAAACTCGATCGGCGGCGCGAGGCGTGCGAGGCGTGCGTGTCAACCCGTGTCAAGGTCGGCGTTTGATGGATCTGACGCTCAGAGCACGTGCGTCGGCTCCACGGCCTGCGACCGCGGCAACCTTCGCTTCCCGCGCGACCGTGACGACGACGAACGACGAACGACGATCACGACGACGCGACCGGCCACACGAACACGCGCTCGCAAGACTGCAGTCGCAACCTCGATCCCGCCGCGTCACCTCTTCGCGTCCTGATCCGCGCCCAAATCCCTGGCCACCCGCCCCATCCCATCCGTCGCGCCAGCAACCCAAGTTCGCTCACCCTCCAAGTCCGTTCTCACCAACCGCCAAACGACCATGAGCGCCGCGTGGACGCCGCAGCCCGCGGGCGTTGCGCAGATTGCCGACCTCTTGATCGGCGGCACCTCGTTCGACAATGCCGTGCAGCACAAGGTGCAGCACGACCTGCACCATCTCGGGCAGACTGTGCCGGACTTTGCCTGCTACTTGGCCTACCTGCTCGCGCCCGTCTCGGCCGCGCGCGGCACGCAGTTGCGGTCCATGGCCGGGTACGCGCTCAAGGCGTATTTGCTCACGCACGCGCAGCAACTGCCGCCGCAAGTTTTGGGCTATGTCAAGGCTGCGCTGCTCGAGACGCTGGGCGATGCCGATCGCGTCGTGACGAATGTGGCCGGGACGGTGATTTCGACGTTGTTGTCGAAAGTGCATATTCATGGCTGGCCCGAGTCGTTGCACAAGTTGATTGAACTGATTAGGAACCCGAGCTCGCCGAGCTTCATGGTACGTACGCGCGCGCGGAGGGCAGGGGGTGTTGAAGGAAAAGACGCGATCGAGTCCGCTGACGACTGACCTGTATGTGTGCACCCGATCTGTCTAGTCGGCCGTCGCCGCCATTTCCAAAATCTGCGAAGACGACGCCGAGGACCTGATCTACTCGCCGATGCAGCCGCTCACGGCGCTCCTGCCCGCCCTGATTGCCCTCGTCTCCGGCGCCAACGAGCCCGCCGCCATCATGGCCATCCACTGCATGGCGAACCTGATCCACGCCGACACGGCCGTTATTGAAGACCAGTACCCGGCGTTCCTCGGCGCGCTGTTTGGCCGTGCGCTCGACCAGTCGCCGGGCATGCGGCAGGCCGTGTGCACGTGCATTGTGCGGCTGATCGAGTTCCGCCCCGAGAAACTCGAGCCGCAGCTGGAAGACGTGATTCAGTACATGCTTGCGTGCACGCAGGCCGACGACCCGGGACTCGCGCTCGAGGCGTGCGAGTTTTGGATCGCGATTGCCGACCATGCGGCGTATTTCGATACGCTCGAGGCGTATTTGCCACAACTCGTTGCGACGTTCCTGACGCGCATGGTGTATTCGGAAGAGGAACTCGCCGACTTGGGCGCATTTGACCAGGACGACACGCACGTGCCGGACGCCGTGCAGGACGTGAAGCCGCGGCACGTCAAGAGCAAGCAGCACGAGGCCGGCGGCAAGGCGTCGCCCGGCGGTGCCGAGGACGGCGGCGCCAAGTCGGACGACGACGCCAACGACGACGACGAGGACGAGGACGGTGAGGACGATCCGGACTCGCTCGCAAACGCGTGGACGTTGCGCAAGTGCGCGGCGGCCGCGCTCGATGCGCTCGCGACTATCTACGAGGAAAAGATTCTGCCGCCGCTGCTGCCACAGCTGCAGACACGGCTCGCGTCCCCCGAATGGTTGCAGCGCGAGGCCGGGATCCTCGCGCTCGGTGCGGTCGCTGAGGGCGCGATCGACGGGATCGAGCCGCACTTGCCGCAACTCGTGCCGTTCCTGCTCACGTCGTTGAACGACGTGACACTAGTGCGCAATATCGCGTGCTGGGCGCTCGGCCGGTTCGCAGCGTGGATCGTTGAAGAGCCCGCGGGCCACGCCTTCTTTGTCCCGCTGCTCCAAGGGCTGTTGCAGAACTGCGCGCACGGGAACAAGCGCGTACAGGAGTCGGCGTGCTCGGCATTGGCGACGGTCATGGAAACGGCGGGGAACCAGATCGTGCCGCACCTCGGCACGATTTTGCCGGCACTCGTGCACTGCTTTTCGATTTACCAGCATAACAACTTGATGAACCTGTATGATTGCATCGGCACGCTCGCCGAGGCCGCGGGGAACGCGCTCAACACGCCTGAGTTTGCAGCGCTGATGCTGCCGCCGCTGTTCCACCAGTGGCACAAGTTGGCCGATACGGATCGCAACATTTTGCCGCTGTTTGAGTGCATGGGGTCGGTCGTGATTGCACTCGGTACGTGTCTTTTCTTCCGCAACGGTGGTGTACCTATTATGACCGCTCACTGACATTGGATTTTAAGGTGCTGGGTTTGCGCCGCACGCCAACGAAGTCTACGAGCGGTGCCTGCGCATCGTCTCGGCAACGCACCAGGCGCTTGTCGAGTATCAGCGCGGCGCGATCAAGGACGAGCCCGACCGCGACTTCTTTATTGTCTCGCTCGACCTGATGGGCGCCGTCGTGGGCGGGCTCGGGCCGTCGGCCGAGTCGGTCGTTGCGCGGTACTTGCCGGGGACCATGGCGGCCGTGACCGTGGCCATGGAGGTTCGTGCTACCCTCTCTCTCTCCCCTCCACTGCGGTCCGCTCAACTGACCGACTGTTCCCCACCTCGTGCTAGGACCCGAGCCCACACGTCAAGCAATCGGCGCTCGGTCTGTTCGGCGACCTGGTCGTGAACGTGTTCCGGCACGTGCAGCCGCACGCGGCCGAGCTGCTGAACCGCGCGATCCCGCTGATCAAGCCATTTGATGAAATGTCGTGGCAGCGGCTGTGCAACAACGCGACCTGGGTCTGTGCCGAGCTCACCGACAAGATGGGCGCCGAGATGGCGTCCAAGGTCCCCGACCTCGTGTCCGCCCTCCTGCCGCTCATCGGCGCCGCACCGACCCCGCGCGACCCGCCGCCTATGATCGTCGAGAACGCCGTCCTCTGTCTCGGCCGACTCGGTCACGCTGACCCGCACGCGCTCGCGAGCTCGGGGTTGGAGAAGTGGGCCGGGATCTGGCTCACGCACATGGTGAAGATTGGGTCGAATGCGGAGAAGGAGGCGGCGTTGACGGGGTTCCTCGCGGCCGTCCGGATCAACCCGAACGCGTGCCTGCGCGCGTTTGCACGGCTGTGCGATGTGTTGGCCACGTATGCGAGCCCGTCGCCACAGTTGGACGCGCAGATGCGCGAGGTTGTGCATGGGTACCGCGCCCTCGTGGGGGACGCGCAGTGGCCCGCGTACATGCAGACGCTGGCGCCGCCGATTCGCACGGTCGTGCAGCATCGGTTTGGCGTGTAGTGGAGTGTCGTGGGGCCGGGAGAGGGTGAGGATGGAGGGAGGAGGGAAGAGTTGCGTTTTTGTTTTCGGATTGGCTTAATTTTGTGTTTTGGCTTGGTGGGTTGGTGCGATTGGTTGCGGTCCAGTTGTGCATTGTCTTCACGCGCGTCCTAAAAAAATAGTTTCGAACGCATCCCATCCTTGCGATCGATCAGCGCGCTTTCGTCCACCCGCTGTCGATGCCAAGCCGGTCCTGGTCGCCATTGGCTAGAACGCCATGAACAGCGTGACACAGTCGGGCGGGGAGGAGGTCGGTTGACGTGGACATCTGGCACATCCATCGCAAAATCATTGCTGGGCAGGCTGAAGGGGCGAGGGCCAGGGCCATTGCGCGTGCCGCACGATGTCTCCCACTCTCCGTTCTCATTTACCCACCCTGGGCCTCACCGTAACCGCCGCCGCCGCGAACCACATGCAACACGAGCTGGGCGAGGTCGCGCACGCGCAGGGGCTGATTGCAAATGGTCAATGTTGACCGGCTTTGCATCCGGCGGATGTGCATCCCGCACGCCGACGGACTTCGCACGAGTGCACGGCGGGCGGGTGGTGAGCAGGCAGGCAGCTGGCGACTAACGCTACCTTCCGGCAATGAAATATAAGTATCGGGCCGGGCCCCGCGCTTGGCTCTCGCAGTCTTTCGCGCACGTCTCCACCCCCGCTCCTCCTCTCAAGCTGAGCCGATCCGAGCCGTCGTCGTCCCCGACCGATCCCTGCTCGAGTACTGATCCACCACGCGCCAATCACCCACCATGGACTCGGCCTCCGCCGCGCACGCGTTTCTCGCCGACACGTTCGACCGGCTCAAGCCCGTGGTCGCTGACGCGGCGACCCCGACAGCGCTCGCCACCGCGGGCGCGGTCGTATTCGCGACATGGATCGGGACCAAGCTGTACCGCATGTTCGTGCCGCCGCAGCACCTGCGGAAGTACCCGCACGCGTCGCCGATCAAGATCATTCGCACGCTACTGCAGCGCAAGGGATACTTGGAGCAGCGCAGTATCTTGTTTGAGGCGATGCGCGACGACGCGCTGCGCCTGGGAGTGATCAAGTCGAGGGAGGAGACGCCGAGTATTTACTTGACGTGGTTGTGCGTATCCGGGTGGATAGGGTGGATGGTGCGCGGGCCGTGTCAAGGATGGTGGAGGCTGATCAAGTTGGGGATGCGCCGGTAGTATCGGGCGGTGGCAAGTGGTTGTTGTCAACCCGACCGACATGAAGAACCTGCTCACCAAGCACGAGACGTTTGAAAAGAAGCGGCTCGACGCCGGGTACCTGTTCAAATTTTTGGGTACGATTGCGGTGGCTCTGCCCCGGATTCCGCACGACGAAAACTGATCAGCGCCAAAATCGGTTCACAACAGGCAACAACATCGCGCTCGCGCAGGTTCGACATCCCTCTTGATCGTGCACTTCGCGCTACGACGCCATCCCTGTCGTTCATTCCCTCACCACTCGCGTCTCACGGTCCCTACCCCCACAGACGCCCGAGTGGAAACAACAGCGCAAAGTCGTGAACCCGGCGTTCCGCCGCGGATGGGCCACGTCGCTCTTTGGCACCCCGGCGCGGCAACTCATCAAGCAGCTTGACACAGTGGCCGCATCGGGCGCAATCATGGACCCGGCCGACTGGATGCAGCGGATGACGCTCGACGCGCTGACGCTGTCGGCCTTTGGCACCAACTTTGACTCGATCAACAACCCGAACGCTCCCATGGTGGCCATCTACAACTCGATCATGTCGGAGGTGCTCGACGTGTCAAAACTGCTCAACCCATTCTACAAGCTCAACAAGGACGGCAAGCGCGCGCGCGACCTGATTGACGCGTTTGACAAGTACATTTTCGACTTGATTGATGCCAAGACGGCCGAAATTGCCGCCAAGCGCGCGGCCGGTGGGGCCGTCAGCGACTCGGAGGATAACGATGCGCGCGACTTGTTGACGCTCATGATTGAGGCGATTCAAGGGTCTGATTTCACGCGCGAGGATCTGCGCGCAAACACGATCACGTTCTTTGTCGCGGGCCGTACGTTCTGCTTTTCTCCCCTCCGACAAGAGGCAGCCGCGACTTGGAACTGACTGGCGTTGGGATCTCCAGACGACACGACGGCCAACGCGCTGTCCTTTGCGCTCTACCTGCTCGGCATGCACCCGGAAATCCAAGAAAAGGCGCGGCAGGAGGTGATTGACGTGGTCGGCGACATTGAGCGTGGTACGCCTGCTGAGGACGTACCTTACCCGACGTCCGAGCAGGAACGGCTGCTCACCTACCTGAGCTGCGTGATCAAGGAGGTGATGCGTCTCTACCCAAGGTTCGTTTCTCGTTCTGCAGCACCTTCTCCATCCGCATGCATGCGATTCTAACCTATCTTTCCCTCGCCAGTGTCACCCTGGTTCCGCAACGGTTCACCACGGCCCCCGTGGCCCTCTCCGATGGCACCTCGCTCCCCATCGGCACGCTCGTCTCGGGCGACATCTACTCGATGCACCACTCCAAACAAGTGTGGGGTCCCGACGCCGACGACTTCAAGCCCGACCGGTTCCTTTCCTCAGTCGGCCCGGACGGCGAAATCCCGATGCACCCGGGCGCGTCGAACTTTATGTGGACGCCGTTTGGCGGCGGGCAGCGGATTTGCCTGGGCCAGCAGTTTTCGCTGGTCGAGCAGCGCGTCGTGCTGTCGATGCTGTTGTTGCGGTACAAGTGGACGGTCGTCGGCGACGAAAACGCGCTCAAGGGGAACCCGGGCACGTTGCCGGGCGGGTTGCTTCATTCGGCGGGGCTGCAGGTCAAATTGACGCGCCGCGATGCCTGAGGGACGGGAGGTCGCGGTGCTGGCGGCGGCGGAGGGAGTGCGCTCTCTCGGCTGTGGAGGACAAGAGGAGGAGGAACTGTTGTGAATACCTATTGCGCTGCGTGGTGCTTTCGCTCAAACGCTTGGAAGTTTCAATGAGAAAATGTCGCTCTGTGTTGTGGACGTGCATGCTTCTCCTGCTTCTCCTTCCTCGGCAATCGAAACGGCACGTCGGGCCAAACCAAAGAGTGACGTGGTCATGATCCCTTCTGATCTTCCAATACGTGTCAAATCGGTGGACGACACCAGCCATGGTGCAGGACATCTGCCGACAACTTCGTTCAGACCCCGACTCGTTCGCCGACCGCGACTACGGCTTGCTGCACATTTGCGCACCCGCCGCCGCCATGGACCCGCTCGCTGCCGCGCAGGCACTGCGCACAGCAACCCTCGACAAGCTCTCGCTCGCCTTCATCGAGGCGGCCGCCACCCCACGAACCGTGGCCACGGCGCTCGCCGTGGTCTTTGCGACGCTGTTCGTGCGCAAAATCTACCGCGCGCTCGCCCCGCCGCGGTTCCTGCGCAAGTACCCCTATGCGCGGCCATGGACGGTGGTGCGCACGATGCACGAGTTCCTCGACCAGCAAGCGATCTTGCACGAGGCAATGCTGCAGGACGCGGTCGACCGCGGAATTATTGCGTCCAAGGATGAGATGCCGGCGGTCTCGCTGCGGTGGTTGTATGTACTCAGGGTTTGTGGACGGTCGTGGTGGTCGCAACGGCTAACGCCGTGCAGCCTTGGCCGCTGGCAGGTGCTGTTTGCGAACCGCAAGATATCCGCCAGAAGTTGCTCAAGCACGAGTCGTTTGACAAGACGGTCTGGAACGCGGGAAACCTGCGCAAGTTTTTGGGTGCGTTTGGCTTTGGGTCGATTGTGCATGGATGTCACGACAAGCGACTGACCGAGATCACTGATTTCTTCAAGGCTACAACATTGCCATGGTCCAGGTCGGCTTTCCCGCATCCGTCTCTCTCTTCTCCACCTGATCCACCTGCCGTGATCCTGGCCAAACTCACCAACGCAGATCCCCGAGTGGAAGCGGCAGCGCAAGGTCATCAACCCAGCCTTCCACCGCGGCTGGAACCCGCTCATGTTTGCGACCCTCGCGCGCCAACTCATCAAGCACATGGACGCGACGGCTGCCGTGCCCGGCTCCTCGCTCGACATATCCGAGTAGATGCAGCGCATGGGGCTCGACGCGCTGTCGCTCGCGATTTTCGGCACCAACATGGACTCGCTCAACCACCCGGACGCGCCCATGGTCGCGACCTACTATGCAATCGTTACTGAGGTGCTCGATGCGTCAGTCATCAACCCGACGTATTATAAGCAAGCTCAACAGGCACGGCAAGCGCGCGCACGAGCTGATTGATACGTTTGATCGGTTCATTTTCGATTTTATCGAGGCCAAGACCAAGAAGATTGAGGAGGAGCGCAGGCCGGGGAACGTGGACGAAGATCGGGACTCGCGCGACTTGCTGATGATGATGATCGAGGCGGCCGAGGGGAACGTGTTCTCGCGCGAGGATTTGCGCGCGAACACGGTTATTTTCTTCATGGGCGGGCGTATGTTTCTGGCTAGTTCTGTGCAACGATGGGCCGGGTGGATGATCGCTTAGCGGCTCACAGCGGCAATTTCGTTTAGACGACACGACGGCCAACGCGCTCAGTTTCGCGCTCTACCGGCTCGGGATGAACCCGGCGATGCAGAACCGCGCGCGACAAGAAGTGATCCGCGTCATGGGTGATATCAAGCCCAACACGCCGTTTGACCAAGTGCCGTTCCCGACGCCTGAGCAGCACCGGATAATGGTCTATCTCGGCTGCTGCATCAAGGAGGTGCTGCGCTTGCACCCGAGGTCCGCATTCTTTGCTCTGCCGTTTTCCATATACCACGTAGGTACTTCGCAGTTCAGATCTTCACCTTCTCCACCTCCACTTTCTCCGCCCACCTTTAGCTCGGCGAACCTACCCGAACACCAAACCACGACGGCCGTGACCCTGCACGACCAGGTTCGAGTCCAGGTCCAGCGCCGACGAGCCATTGTACGCCAATTCGCGCGCATTCTCGACCCTTTCCCGCCCATACCACTGAGAACTACTTACTCACAAAAACCAGGCCTTTTCACAATATGTACATGAATCGACGGCTTTTGAGCCGTCCGACACGCGTCACGGACCGCCCGTGACACTCCTTTTCATCCATCCTCGCGCACGCGAAGGACGAGCCTTTCACACGAGATCGCGACGCACCATGCGCAGCCGCACGCCGTCGGGCCGCAACAGCCCACTTGGCGCCGTGCGCGGGTGCCCACGCAGAGCGTCCTCGTCCCCCACTGCCGTCCACTCGTACCGGAGCAGCATCATGGCCAGCACGACGCGCTGCTCGACGAGCGAAAACTGTTGTCCAAGACAGATGCGCTGGCCGCCGGCAAACGGCGCCCCTATTTTGATGTTACCATGGTGAGTATCGTGCCCAGGGGCATCGTTGCCGGGTGGAGAAGAAATGTACACGTGTACCCGCGCGCGCCCGGCTGCATTGGAACCGAACCATCAGGCAGAACCGTCTCGGCCCACCGGTCCGGGTTGAACTTGTCGTTGCTGGGCCCCCAGTACTCGCGCGCGTGGTGCAGCGCCCACATATCGACCGTGATGTGCGTCTGCGCTGGCACGTGCGTGCCGTCGCTCAGTATCGACGGGGCCATGGTGATGCGCATCGGCAGTTGCGGAGCGCTGGATCAAGGAAACGGGAGGGTGAGTCGAAGTTAAAACATGGAAGGGTGCGAGCAGCCTGTAGCGAACACGCACCTCGGGTAGAGCCGCATCACTTCCTTGATGACGCAGTTGAGGAACGTGAACTGGCGGTCCTGCTCGACGGTTGGGTACGGAACCTGGTCGGCAGGCGTCGGTTTGGATGGCAGGTCGCCCATGACTTGAATCACTTCGTCGCGCGCGCGCTGCTGCACGTCTGGGTGCATGCCGAGAAGGTAGAGGGCGAAACTGAGCGCCGTCGCTGTTGTCTCGTCTACGAAATCGTCGCAAGTCAAAGATAAATGGAGACAAACGGGAGAGTGTCTGGGAAAACACGCACGTCCAGCGAGGAAAAACACGACCGTGTTGCTGCGCAGGTCCTCCTTGGAAAACGTGGTCCCTTCTTGCGCGTCAATCATCAGATCAAGCAAGTCGCGGCGGTCCTCGTCCTCTACCTTGCCGCTGCCACTGCCGAGCGCACGGCGCCTGTCACGCTCGGCCGTCTTGGCCTCGATCATGACAAAAATCTGGTCGTTGAATGCCTTCATGTCGCGGCGCAACTGCGCGGCGCCCGGCGTGAGCTTGTAGAACGGGTTGAGCAATGGCCCTTGCTGGAATATGTTGTGGATGATGCGGTTGTAGGTCGTGACCATGGGGTTGTCTGGGTGGTGAATCGAGTCCATGGTGTGGCCAAACGCGGCGCTCGAGAGCGCGTCGAGCGTGAGCCGCTGCATCCACTGCGACGGGTCAACGACGCCGAGCGCGTCCCAGTTCGCAATGAGGTGCCGCGCCGGGTCGCCGAAAAACGACGTGGCCCAGCCGCGACGGAAGGCCGGGTTCACGACCTTGCGCTGCCGCTTCCAGTCGGGTGTCTGGCGGCGGGAGGGGGGGAGGGTGAGTCGAGCAACGCAAAACGGTACTGCATACTGCGCAACGTACCTGCGCGCCCGCGACGTTGTATCCGAAAAACTGGCGCGCGTAGCCGATGTTGATGCGACCCTTTTCGTAGAGCTCGTGGTTGAGAAACACGGTCTTGGTGTCGTCGGGGTTGCTGACGGCCACAATCCACACACCCACGCTATCAAGGAAAGTGAGACATGAGCATCATTGCTCGCATCACGCTCATTCCAGCCGATCCAAACACCCGACACGACGATACGTACAACCACCGCAAATACACGCGCGGAGTATCCTCCATGCTCGCTATCAGACCCTTGCGCAGCGCGTCCTCACGGACCGCACGCATGATGGCGTCGTTGAGAGCAAGGAACCCGCCTCCTTCCAACATCCACCGCAGATACACGGCGACGGGCGCGCGCGGCAGATGGCGGAGAGCGCGGGGCGGCACGAAAAACTGGTGCACGCGGCTCGCCGCGTACAGGAGTGCGATGGCCGCAGCGGTCGTGACCAGCATCGTGTGGTCGTGGATCATGAGTGAGACTGACGCGGCGGCGCGCGCGATCCAGGAGTCGAGCGTCGCCGGAAGCATGGCGGTCGTGGAGCCAACAAAAGTGCTGAAGATGCCTGGCATGTTGCAGCTGCTGCGAGAGGATTCGAGTGCAGCAGGCAGGCGTGGTCGGGGGAGAGGCTGCGGGGTCGGACTGGGTGGATGGATGCGCAGCGGTTTGAGAGGGACGGACAGCAACGTGAGCGCGCGATGCGATTGCTGCCAGTTGCGGTCGGCGTGAGCATCAAGTCCGGCGGTCCGGCGGGCACCGGGAAAATCGGATTGTGTTGCAGGTTGCACCGGGAGGTCAGTCGATGGCCTGATGGATGTGCGAATGAGAATAGTTGGCTCCCGTCTACTCGCGCCAGGTCCCTCCTGCCGCGTCGCTACACCGGCCAACAACCAAAGGACTGAGAGACGCAAATTCATGTCTTCCCCCCGCTCCCAAAGTGTTGGCGGATGGCGCTTGCAAGTTGGAAGTCCATGAGTTTGATTTGCCATGCAAACTATCACACGGCCACACACGCGACCTGCTAACCTGCTCAAGTATAGCCTGTTCACTATTTCTATTGATTCCACGTCATGGCAAGCATGGCAGGCAGCCAACAGCGCATTTCTTTATGATGTTTTTCCTCAAGAACGTTGAGAGCACAAACCAGCAGGGCTAGAGTGATGCGTTGTACTCACCATCACGGCATCCTCTTGATCATTGGGTGACATTTGGTGAAAGCATGCTTCCATGACATCGCTCACAGTCAGACAGGCAAGTCTGAATGCAATGCGCTGAACCTGAGGACGACAACAACAAGCACTTACACATTTCTCTGAGCCTTCATACAAACGACCTGGCTACTTTCGCGTGCTATCAAATTATGCTCACGCGCTGCGGCGACGCAACTGCACCTCGATGCCCTTGCTGTGCAGCGTCACGTCGCTCGGGATCATGTCCGGCACGCCCTTGAGTGCGTTCGCGTTCCCGACCACGTCCCACTCGTAACGCAACAACAGCATGGCGAGCACGACGCGCTGCTCGACGAGCGAAAATTGCTGTCCAATGCAGATGCGCTGGCCGCCGCCAAACGGTGCCCCTATTTCGATCATCTATGAGCCCATGCTGTCGGCGAAAAATCGCGGCGAAAACCAATACGCACACGAGTAATTGTGAGCCGGCGGGTGCATCGGGACAGCCCCGTCCTTGCCCACCGTCGACGCCCACCGATCGGGCTTGAACTCATCTGCGTCGGGCCCGTACACAGCCTTGTCCCGCTGCAACGCGTACGTGTCGACGGTGACGGGCACGCCCGCCGGCAGCTTGACGCCATTTGAGAGCGTGACGGGCGCTGAAGTCTTGCGCCGAGGAAGCTTGGCCACACTGCGTCAGGGTCAAAGGCAGGGTCAGAAAATCGCGTCATTTACCGCATGGGAGCGAGGTGGAGAATGCGCGCGCGCACCTTGGGTAGAGCCGCATCGTCTCCTTGATGACAAAGTTGAGGTAGGTGAACGCGCGCTCTTGCTCGCTCGTCGGATAGACCATGTCGGCCGCGTCGCACGTGGCAGCGCGCCGCGCCGCGTCCTTGCCCATGATCTGAATCACCTCGGCGCGCGCCTTGTTCTGCACATCCTTGTGCAGACCCATGAGGTAAATTGCGAAGCTCAGCTCGTTGGCCGTCGTGTCGTCTAGGGAAGTGAGCGAAGGGATCGTGTCAGTTCGAAAAACATTCAAGCAGACTGAGTTGCGCGGTGGATAAGAGTAACGCACGCCCAGCGAGGAAGAAAATGGCCATGTTCGAGCGCAAGTCCTCGCGCGTGAAGTCCGACCCTTCGGCGGCCTGGATCATCATTTCCAGCAAATCGCGGCGATCATTGTCGTTGTCCTCGGCATTCGCTTGACCAAGCCGCCCCTGCGCCTTGAGTTGCGCCGTCTTGTTGTCGATCAGGTCAAACAAAAACTGGTTGAAGCGCAGAATGTCGCGCTTCACGCGCTTGCCCGCGGCCGACTGCTCGTACCACGGGTGAAGAAGCTCGCGGAAGTTGCTGAGCGACTTCAAAATGGCGTTGTAGGTCGCGACCATATCGCCGTTTGGGTGCCGGATCGCGTCAAGGCTGGTGCCAAAAGCAGCGAGCGTCAGACCATCCAGCGTCATGCGCTGCATCCAATCGGCCGGGTCGATCGTCTTGCCCGCGCTGGAGGCAGCATCGAGCTCGGCAATGAGATTGCGCGCAGGCTCGCCGAAAAAGGACGTGTCCCAGCCGCGGCGGAATGCTGGGTTGACGACCTTGCGGTGGTGCTTCCACTCGGGAGTCTATCGTTTGGATCGTTCAGCGCATCAGTACGGCACGAGAAATGAACGCAACGTTGACAGATTGTTGCAATCAAATCATCAATTAATAGAGAACATACCGGCACCGAAAACACGTTGCGCCCAAAGAACATGGGCGAGAACCCGAGCCCATCGCTAATGACTGCCTTTTCAAATAGCTCGTGCTGCGTGTACAGCAGCTTTGCGTCATCGGGATTGGCGAGGTGCACGAACCACGTCCCGACGAGCCACATCAAAAACACGTCAGGCGTCTCGTCCATCGACTTGATCACACCCTTGCGCATCGCGTCCTCGCGTGTCAGATCGAGTAGCGCCGGCTTCCAATTCAGAAACCCGTCTCCGCGCAGGTTCGAGCGCAAATAGGCGAGCGCGGGCGCGTAGGGCAAATGGCGCAGACTGCGTGGGGGAAGAACGCTCTTGTAGATCCGGCGCGCGGCCCACCCCACCGCGACGGCCAGGAAAGCGGCCAAGACGCGAGTACGGTTCGTCGTGCGCGCGGCGACGAGCTGGATGATCCACGCCGCTGGCGCAGCAATGGTGGAGAAGGCAGCCATGGCGAGCAGTGGCAGGGGTCCGTGATTGACTTGGGGGCTGGCACTATGTCCTTGGGAGTAAAGGCCAAATCCGCGGCCGTGCAGGTTTATATCGGCGTTACGGCAAGCACAGGTCTCTGAAGGCCCTAGACAAGCTGACGGACGCACACGAGCGGTAGGCAGAAGCGAGACGTTGGCGAGCTGTCGCGCCCGTTCATGCTCAATTTTCAATGACATGGAACCGCAGATCTGTAGCCGAGGGCTTCCGAGAGCCGAGGGCTGCTCTGCATTGCCTTGCTGCGCTTTTCTGAGCTGGACTTCGGGCCGTCAGCGAGTCTGGGCTGAGCAGCTTGCGTTGGATGATGGTTAGAGTGTGCCAGCTCGCGCAACGTGGCCACGTGTATACCAAGCAACCACAAGTCGTCAACCGCTTGTCTTGTTTGATGCCCATTGCTATCCATTCCAATCATATCGATTGACATGAGCGGCGTTGATCATGGTTGTTATTTCTGACCGCGATCTCAACGGAAAATCGGTGTTCACATCCTCAAAGCTTCTTACCACATTTCGTGTTGCTCAAGCAACAAATACTGACAGTCGCGGATGATCACAGACGAGACTACACGCGACGCGGCCACGTGCAACCCACGGCCAACCAGACCTGTCGGTGCTGCCGCGGCTGGCCCACCCAGGCAGCAGCAAGGAGCCGCGGGATCGTCGGTCATTAGGCGGTTGACCTTGCTATCCACCGGTTCCGTCTCAAACTGGAGAGTGAGCTCGCCCGTTGGGCATGCCAGCATGCAAAGGAGGGCCGCCGCCTTGCATTTCGCGCGCGACAGCAGCACCGCAACAGTCTCTCCACGACAACCATTTCCATCACGCCCTGACTTCGACATGCTCTCCCGCCATCTGCCGCCGCTCGACTCTGCGCTTGATCACGCATTGCGCTTGGCCTCGCGTGTGCTGTCGTCTCTGAACGACATCCTGCCTGCGAATGTGGCCACCCTTGCCACGAAAGAGCGCGTCGCGGCAGCGTTTACGAGCCTGGCGGCCATTGGCGCTGCCCGTGCGATTGACCGCATGCTGCGTCCGCCCCAGCACCTGCGCAAGCACCCGTGCGTCGCGCCATGGATTCTGTTGCGCACCATGATCCAGGGTAAAGGGTTTCTCGAGCAACGCGACGCGCTGTTCGACACGATGAGCGCCGATGCGTTGAAGCACGGGTGATTTACGACTCTCGACGAGACGCCGTCCGTGTACCTCTCGTGGTTGTACGTTGATAGTCGACATGTCTTTCTGGGATGATCGCGTTGGGAGCTCAGCTGAACCGTTGCAACTCGCCAGCATTGGCGGCCGTTGGATGGTCAACATTGCCAACGCCAGCGACATGAAGGCAGCTGTCACCAAGCATGGCGTGTTCGAGAAGATGGTGTTCTCCGCTGGGTATCGCGAACGGTTTACAGGCAAGAATTTGGCAATTGCTCAGGTTCGCTCGGTCCCTCGCCACGGCCCTGGCTCACTTTGGATATCACACCAAAGCCATCATTTCTAGCACAAGATCGTTAACGCCGCGTTCCGCCGCGGCTGGGCGCCCGCACTCTTTGGCGGTCCCGCGCGGCACTTGATCGAGAAATTCGACGAGCTCGCCGCCAGTGGCAGCGTCCTGGATCCGGCCGAATGGATGAAGCTCATGGCGCTCGACGCGCTGACCGTGGCCGCGTTTGGCATCGACTTTGACTCGTTTCACCACCCCGACACGCCGCTCGTTGCGACCTACAACGCCATCGTGGCCGAGATCATGGACGTCGCGCAGCTGATCAACCCGCTCTTTACGTGTTCGGCCGCAGGTCGGCGCATGAAGGAGTTGCTGAACCAGCTTGACAGGTACTTTTTTGCTTGATCGATCCCAAGATGGCGGCGCTCGTGGACAAGCGCGCGGACGCGAGTGACGACAAGGAATCGCGCGATTTTTTGGCCATGATGATCGATGCCAGTATGTGCGACGCCAAATTCACGCGCCAGGACCTGCGCGAGGACCTGCGCGCCAACACAATCATTATTTTTACAGCGGGCCGTACGTCCTCCTAGAGCGTGAAGTGGTGGAGAGCATCCACAACACTGACCAAAATTAGATTTTGTAGATGATACGATGGCCAACGCGCTCAGCTTTGCCATTTACTTGCTCGGCACGCATCCGGGCGTCCAAGAGCGCGCACGCCAAGAAGTCATTGATATCATGGGCGACATGAACCCCAATACGCCCGCCTACACGATGCCGTTCTCGACCGCCGAGCAAGAAAAGGCCATGACGCTCCTGGCGTGCTGTATCAAGGAGGTCATGCGGCTCTACCCCAGGTGTGTTCGTGAGGCTCCCAACCTGCGCTGTTCGCAGCACCGCTCTTTTTGCTCGCGACTCACCATGTCGTTTCCGCTTTCTTAAACCAGTATCAACAACCTCCCGCCGCGATGCACGACTGCCGACGTGACGCTACACGACGGCACCGTCCTGCCCAAGGGCACACTCATCAATGCTGACATCTGCTCGCTGCACCGCGCACGCAATGTGTGGGGTCTCCGACGCTGACGCGTTCAACCCGGACCGGTGGATGGATTCGGTCGGCGCTGATGGTTCAATGCCTGTCCACCCGGGTTCGACCGGCTACACATGTGCGTTGTCATTGTTATGTCGAATTAGAGTGTGAGGTACTCTTCTCACACTCTATTTGCATTTAGGAGTGCCTTTCGGTGGTGGTCCGCTTATTTGCCTTGGGCAGCAGTTTTCGCTCGTCGAGCAGTGCGTCGTGCTCAGCATGCTGTTGCTGCGCTACACGTGGACGGTGGTCGGCGACGAGCACGCTGTGTAGGGCACGCCGCGCACGAAGCCGGGCATGCTCATGCCCTCGGTCGGAGCCGAGGTCAAGCTGGCCCGGCGCGGGCTGTAGAGATTATTGGGAAGCCAGCTTCCATCGGCTCGGTCGCCGAGTGAAAAAAAAGTGTTTGGACCGTTTGAAGCGCGCACGAAGTGTCAGTGCCAGCAGCAGCGACGTGTTCCTTTGAAAAATCCTCCCACCTACACTGTACTAATTTGGAAAGCAAAAAGCGCACCATGACATTCCGTCAGCCCGACCTATCGACGTACAATCTACCTCGTCGCCCCGGTATCCTTCCCATTCGCGTCCGCATCCACCACGACCTGCACTGCATTCCGGTCCTGGTCGACATGCACGCAATGCGCATGCCACCCGGCCTCCATCACCATCGCGACAAACTTCTCCACCTGCTCCGCATCCCGGGCCGCCGACGCCAAATAGTACCCGCGCAACACGTCCTCGTCCTCGGCACCTGCCGCGACCCACACCTTCCCGGGCGCCGCCAGCACCTTCCCACCGCGCACCCACGTCGCGTCCGACTCGCCAGTCAGCGGCGGGTTCACACACACCAAAGACCTGTACGCGCCGAGGAACCGCTCGCGTGGCGCGATCGTTTCAGGGGTCGGGACCGACCGCGTCGTGGCAAAGTCGGCGAGAACGAGGTCGAGCCGCTGGGCGTTGAGGGTGCGCGTCACGACGACGCAGTTCGATTGGTGCAAGGCCCACAGGGATAGGCCGGAGAGCGGGAGGAAAGCAGCGAGGAGGGACGGCACGTCGTGGCCAACCATGGCCGACACTGGAATTGACAAAAAGACGGGTCGATGAGAACGAGTAGACGGGCGGAGAAGAGTTAGAGTATACGGACCAATAACACCGAGGCCCGTGCCAACTACACCCGCGGCCGTCGTCTGCGACCCGGCTTTACCCGTAATGTCGCCGAGGTTGTCGTGCATCGCCAGCGTCTGGTGGATCTGTGCGCGTGTTGCCGAGCTCGCAAGCCAAGCAATGTTTTTCCCTACATTGAACACGTCATTTAAGAAGTCTTTCATCCTGTGAAGCCCGTCGCACGTACCGATATTGGACAGACTGGCAAGCGGCAGGAACAGGTGCGGAACGAGCGGCGTCAAGAGATCCACGAGGCACGCGCCCTGCATGGCGAGCGCAGCATTAAACCGCAGCCGCTTGGGCTCCGAGTCAAATTTCTCGCCCATGCTCGATGCGTAGAGCACGCCGCCGAGTTGGCCCAGACCGTCCTTGATGATCCAGTTGAGTGCGGCAGCTGGATATGGAGCATCGGGATCAGGACGTGCAACGAGAGAGTGGGAGGGCAACGCCAGGCGAGAACGTGCCGACAGGAATCGAGCCAGCGCCAAGGCCAATCGCGTACAGGAGCGATTGCATGGAGAGCACTAGAGCGAGGATAGTCATGGGTGAGCGCATTTCTCAAATACGCCCCTCGCATCAAATAGGAAACGTACCACCCGTTACGGTCCCCGTCACGGCATGTACAAACGTCCACCGCGTGTACCGCAAGTACTCGGGCGCTACCGAGTGCGGGTAATTGGCGGGCAGGAACGTCGCGATCACGGCATCTCGCGCATCCACGGCACGGTCGCGCAGCGACGGCCGTGACCGATCCGTGGCGGACGCAGCCGTTGGTGCAGATGATGTCGTTGACGGAATCACAGTCAACTTGGCCGACGCCCTGTGCGCCCACGACAATGGCTTCGACCGGCGTCGCAGGTCCGTTCACGCGACGCCTCCACACCGCGGCGGGCCATCCCCACCATGCCGTGTTGTCGGTCGGGTCCTGAACGAGCCGGACGGTTTCGGGTTGATACGTTGCTGTTGGTCCTGCAGAATTGTCGCGGCCGCTGGTGGCCACGCCGCGACGACTTCCTGCGGCCACAGTGCACGAAGAGCTGGCGCTTCCAGGCGTTGATGCTTGAAGAGACCATGAGAAACGCAATGGCCAGAGCCCCGCGCTGTGGAGGACATGAAGGGGACGACCTGCCAGCGTCGACCTTGTCCTAATCGTTGCAATTCGAATCATTTTTGCTGTGCTCGATCTTGTTCGTCTGGCCTTGGTCTTGCTGTTGCTCGCGGACCGAACTTGCGACTGGTTGAGCGGGGGGATGCTGGCCGCGACGGAAGGGACTGATCAAGTCGACAGCGACAGCGTGGCTGGGGCTGGTCTGTGCATGACCGTGCTGATCAGCGGCACACCGTGGCTCACTTGTCGTGTTCGCTGTCGTTTGCTGCTGTCGTCCAACTGTGTCCGACTCTCCATGAAGCAAGGCACGGCAGCACATCAAATCACGACAAGGATCGACACGTCCATTTGCGTGTTCAAGACGAGATCACAGCGGAAATCGGAAAAGAAACTAAATACAACAACGACGGCCACGCCGGTGGCTCTCCAGCCGAAAAAAACAGAACATCAAGCTCAACCGCGGATAAAGAAAACGATGATGCTTGCTTGGGTAAGAATGAAAAACGAGTATGAAAAAGCCGGCCACCGACGCAATGCGAGCGCCCTCGAGGCGCCCCGACCTTCATCATTCCCTCTTGGCCTTGCCGCTCGCGCTTGGTGCCCTTGCTGGTACTGCTGGTGCTGGCACGTCCCACTCCCAGACGGGCTGGAACGACTCGAGGATCCCGACGTCGGCAAACAAGTTCGGGAACAGCCATCCGGGCTTGCCGACCACGTAGAGAACTACGTAGAGCGCAAGCCGGACCATGGCCACGGCAAACAGGACACCCAACAGACCGAGCAGCGCGTAGGACAGGTAGAGCACCCCAATGCGCAGCGTGTCGGGCCACAGCGGGAACATGACGCCGGCGAGTACGACCGCGACCATGGCGATCGATCCGAGCAGGTGGTACGGCGACGTTGGCACGTGCGCGAGGACATAGTACGCCGACGGGTCCCACGATTGCAACGCCGTGACGGCGAGTTGCTTCTGCTTGGGCGCCTTGTCGACACGGATCAGCAGCGCGTGCAAAACAAGGGTTTCGAGCGTGGCCGTGACGCGCGCCTGGACCGAGTCGGAACTGTCCGAGTCGACGTCGGCGTTGGTTTCGGATTCGACGGGCAGGAGGAGCGGCGTGCCCTTGGACGACGAGAGGGCAGCGACCGCACGCTTGCCCTTGAGGAACGGGACGCGGCGGCCGTCGAGCACGCCCTCGCGCAACTTGACGCCCGACTGCGCGCCGTTGGCCAGGTACGCGGCAATCTTCTCCATTTGCGCGCGCAGCGACTTGGCGGCCGCGCTGTCGTCGTGCGCGAGCGGACTGGTCGGGAGCGGCGCCGACGGCGCGTGGTCGTTGCCGCAGCAGGAGGAGCCCATGGTCGTTGTTGCTGGTAGTGCTGTTGGTCCGGGTCGTCGGTCGGCGGCTGGAGGCTGCAGCTAGCTGGCGGGAGCAAGAATTGCGCGCGGAGGGGGAGGAGAGAGATAGGTCGGGCGTATGGAGCCGTTGGCGTCGCTGGACGCAGAGAGATGGGTCCCTTGCGCGTCGGGCTGGCCTGTCTGCTGACAGAAAGAGAACGCCGCTGGGCGGGCAGGAGTGAAAGGCGAACTCGCGACGTGACGCCGCGTGCCTTGTCCGTCGCGTGCCTTCCACGTGCATGTCCGCGAGGTACTCTGCGAGACGCGGCATTCCAATAGGCCGGCCGCTTTCTTGCGCGGTCGAGAGCATTCGCTAGCGACGAGGGGGGACGCCGCGATGATGAGTACGTTGCACAATTAACTCGCTAACGACCTTGGCAACGATGGACGCCTTGCTGCCGAGCTTTGGACTGACAGCCCTCAAGGAATCCTTCGCAACAAGTGCATCTGTTGTAAAGCTATTACACAAAAACCACCCTCTTCATCCAAGGCAAAAATATTTAGGCCTTGGCCGCGGCAACGGCCTCGTCAAACGCCGCGCGTGCCGCGTCGATGCCACCGGCCAGGTGCGCGGCCGCAATCTTCTCGCGTGCCGCCGTGAGGGCCGCGACGTCGTCCGAAAGCGTGAGCTTCTCAAGCGCAACGAGCGTCGCCTCCATTTGCTGCGACGACGGCGTCACGTGCAAGTAGGTCAAATCCTTGGTGACGAGCTGCTTGAGCGCCTTCTTCTCTTTCTTGAGCGCGGCCTTGGCGTCCTTCTTGGCCGCCTTGTCGGCCTCGTCCGCCGCCTTCTTGGCCGCAGCCGCCGCCTCGGCCGCCTTCTTGGCTTCCTCCTCGGCCTTGGCCTTGGCCGCCTTGTCGGCGGCCGCGTTCTTGGCAGCCGACGGCGCAGGCAATGCCGACCCACCGCGCGCCATTTGCTGCTTCATCTTCTTGGCGAGCTTGTCCTCCTCCTTGTACCGCTTCATGCGCGCGTCGTACTTGAGCGCCAAGTCGACGAGCGTGCGCTGGCGCGCATTGTCCTCGGTCTTTTTGCGCGCGCGCTCGGCCTTGTTCTTCTTCTCGAGGTAGCGCTTGTTGTCGCGGTTGTCGGTCGTCTCAGCTATAACAAATCCACCAGGGGTCAGCGTCTCATTCTCGGTAAAACCAGATCGCAGCATGGGGATCAAACGCACCATCCTCGTTGTCCTCGTACTCAAACGAGCGCCACGAGTCAAAGTGGTACCAGAAGTCGTAGAACCCTTCGACCTCGTTGCGCGGCGAGTTCGAGTCGCCAAGCACGGGCACGGGCTGCTTCTTGGAGAACCGGCCTTCACGAACAAAGTACGGCGCCAAGTTCTTGTAGGCGACATCCTCGCCCTCGGCGGCCCACGCCTTGACCTCGGCCTCGGACGGGAGCGCGAACTCCATGCCCGGGTCGACCGAATCGTACTGCATGCGCTTGACCGGATCGGCCAGCGTCTCGTGCGCCTTTTGAATGCACTTGAAGACGTCGTCAATGTTGACGCCGGGCAAGGCGCGCGCCGCCAGCTTGTCCGGGTGGAACTTGAGCACGCGCCGGCGGTAGGCGTCCTTGACTTGCTCGTCGTTGGCCTTGTACCGCAGGTGCGTCAGACCGAGCACGCGGTAGTGGTCCTGCTTCTTCCACAGTCGCGGCGTCAGCATCATCAGGTAAGCGGCATCGGCCTCGTCGTCGCCATTGTCCGAGTCGTCGTCGGGGAACTCGTCGATGGTCGCGGCACCGAAGAGGGCCGCGAGCGCGGCCTCGGCATGCGGGTCCTCGCGCTCGAACGTGCGCGGCGAGGCAATGTCGATGGCGAGCGAGCGGAACTCTGGTGTGGAGGACGGCGCGCGGCGTGGTCAGCAAATGGGGTCGGGATATGGTTTGAGGGTGGCTGCAGCATGGCGTAAATACCGGTCAGCTTGCCGACGGCGCGCGACGCGTGCGGGTTGCCGGTGAGCAGATCGCCGGGGGCCGCGGGCAGGGCCAAGTCGAGCTTGATGATCGTCATGTTGCAGTCGTCGCTGGTTAGCCGTTCGAGTAGACGGGATGCAGGCGATGGTACTGGTGGCGACGAGCGAGAAGTTGATGGTTGATCGTGCGTCTTGGTCATGAGGTCGCACGTGCTCGGGTGCGCTGGGACGCCCACCAGCAACGCCGGTTCTGGCTTCAGTCTATTCTGTTGCACAGCCGCGCCCCACCACCAACGCCGTTTGCCCGCCTTTCGCCGAGGCACCGCGGGCCTGTCGTCGAAGCATCCGCGGGCCTCATCGAGACGAACCATTGACATGTGCGCACCTCGACCAGGAGCCGGTACGGCTAGTCTGCCAGCCATCATCATCTTGGCACCGCGCCTGGCCCAACCGCGTGGCCGAGAGCGTGCCTCACCACTTTGTCATGCAACCGTGGGTGGGCACGAGGCATCGAACGCCGCCGCCACCGCCGCCGCCGCCTTTACTGACAGGGCTGAATATCGCGGGAGACTGTATTTTCGCGTTGGCGTGGTGGAGAGAAGACCACGCCGGGGCTCATTCTGCTCCCACACTCGTCTCGTTCTTCTTCACCGACAACCCAGCACCCGACCCGATTTGGGTGGCCGGAGCGTTCAAAATTGGCCCCATGCGCCAGACAGCTGAACAGCACATGCCCCTTCTGCGCTCGAATCCGGCGGTCAACGTCTCGCACGGCCAAAACTGCCGCATCTTGGTGATACTCTACGTGTTGCGCGACGAGGGTGGGGGCGGGGGTGGCGGTTCGCGACTCGACGACGTTCGACGCGGGCGAGAACCAGCGTCAGGTGATTCCTCGGCCAGAGTGTCGTCCCGCGGCGGCGCGGCCGAGGCGTTCGACACAGTCGACCTTGTCGTGCGCGCCGCACCTCGTTTCAGCGTGCGGCGTCTGTGACCAAAAGCAGCGTCAGTCCTGGGGCGGGATGGTTGAACACGAGAGCTGCCCAGCCAGCATCGCCGGCGGGAGCGGGAGGAGGACTGGATGGGAAGCCAGCTGCGGGACGCGACAGCGAGGCGACCGCGACTCGGCCATGAGCGCACCTGTCAATCGTCTCGCAGACCGGGATGGGTTGACGCCCACGCCACACGCTGGAGATGGCCTGTTTGGGGCATGACACAGCCAGCATGCCTGCTCATGATCGGCGCGGTCAATCTTGCGTGGTTTGTGCCCACCACGCGCATGCCCGGGCCACCCCGCCTCGTTCAGGCCGCCTCTCCCCTCGTGGGCCGCCCTCTTGGCTGCTCCTGTCACCCCTCCCTCCCACGTCCTGCCCCTCGCAGCACCTGACAAGCAAGACTACGTACCGGTAATTCACGAGAAAATTCTCCAACTGCGCGAGAGTGAGCCCCGTCGTGGCCATGAGGCTGTCCTTTTCCGCACGAGTCGGATAGGGGTGCTTCAGATGCGCCGGCCAACGGCGCAGGCCGACGCGAAACGACGCGAACCGACGCGGACCGAAACGAATGACGACGACGATGTGCGGGCACGCGCGGGAGTGACCGGAGAAGAAGGAGGAAAGACGACCAGCGGCGTCGTCAGTCTGGAGCGTCCCACGCGAGGATAACATCGACGAGCGCGATGACAGGGGTTCTGTCGCGATAATGAATGTGCAGCGCCGGCACGGCCCTGGCACGTCGCGGACCACGTTGTACCGTGGTGGCGCGCGCTACCTGCCTGTCCTCCCCCACACACGCCGGTGTCGGTGGACATCCACCAGCTCCGACCTCGCCGCCGACGCGCAACCACCACGATGGCCGCCGCCAGGACCCGCAAGCAGCAGCAGTGCGCGCGCTCGTTCGCATCCGACTCCATGATCTGCGCTGCGTGCGCAACGACCTGCCGGCATTGCGAGTGTCCCCACGAAATGCACACAACATACCTCGCGATGCTCGTCGAGCCACGCCAATAACGTTGCGCGCGCGCTCTCCGGCAGCGCCGCTCGCCTTCGCCGAGTCTTGACTTCGGCCAGCAGTGCGCGGTCGCCGTCGACCGGGGGTGGCGCGGCGCCGGTGCTGCGCGCTCTCGTCGTCGCGGCGCCCAATGGATGCCTCGCCGAATCGTCCCGTCTGGCCGTGCTTGTTCGGCCCGCGTCGCCATGGCAGTGACCGTGGCCCGTGCCGCTCATGCCAGAAGGAATTGATCCAACTTGCGCTTGATGGTGTGCGGCGGCACCGTGGGCCCGCCTCGTTGCCACATCCTCGGCCGTCGCGGGAGTGGGCGTCGTCGCGACACCCACACCGCTGCCGTTGGCCGGCCGCTCGAGCAACGACTCGACGCGCGTCGCGGTGCGTGATGCTGGCGATCCGAACCCCGGTGTCGACTTGCTCGCAGTGGTCGTTGCGATGCGTTCGGGAGGGGACCGAGGACCGGGCGTCGCCGATAGCAGCGGCACGGTCGGCACACGCGCTGACTCGATCGCTCGCGACGCATCCAGCGGCGGGCCCTCGTCCGCTCCCGCGGCCAGTCGCGGACCCTCGTACGCGCCCACGGCCAGTCGCGGACCCTCGTACGCGCCCACGACCGCGGATTCGCGCGGCGTACCGCGACTCGGACCCACCATCTCACGCATCTCGCCCAGTTCCACCGCGCCGGCACTGCCACTCGCGCGACTCGCATTGGCCGTCTCATGCGCCCATTCACGGCTGTACCCCTGCGGTAGCACGCGTCGAGGATCGTCGCGCACCGCACCGGCCGTTGGGTCCCATGCGTGCATCGGCGGCCACGTCGTCTGTCCCACGCGGTCGTGCGCGGGCCACGCCCACTCGGACGCGGGCGCCGAGCGCGTCATCGGTCGACGTGCCGCCAGGTACCCGGGCGGCGGGTCCGCGTACGGCGACTCTCCCGCGGAAT
>GG745354.1:228405-289969 GCA_000151295.1 Allomyces macrogynus ATCC 38327 | reverse complement strand
AACATGCGGCGTGTACACGTTGAGGACGTACTTGACCGACTGAGACGGGGTACCGCGACGGAGCGAGTTCAGCTGTCGCGACCACCACTGCAGCTGCGGCGGGCGGCCACGTCGTCGTCGTTACGTGCCAGTACGGACCGGCAGCCATGTTCGCGGCGGGGCCGCGACGGCGCACCAGATCGGGTTCGGCTGCGGGCGCGAGCCAGGTAGAGGTCGGGTAGGGCGCGTCGCGCGGGTCACCAGGGCCGCGGACGGCGTGCGCCGCGGCTGCCGTCGTCGCCGGTGGGCCCCGGTTTTGCCACGCGCTCGCGGCATACTTGGCCGCGTCGGCCGCACGGTCGCTGCGTGCGTCGCGCGCGCCGCGCTTGCTGCTGCCGGCCCAGGGCGAGGCATGCAGCGGCGGCGGCGGCCCGGACAGCGGTGGTGGAGGCGGCCCGGACAGCGGTGGTGGGGGCGGCGGGCCGTGGCGACTTGGGTGCATGCTGGTGGGTTGGTTGGTTGGTGGACGGTGGAGGGCGGCAGGCAGGCGTGGCGAGGCCGAGTCGGCGATAAAAAAGGAGCACAGCGGGCTGAGCGACCACGAGGAAGCAGAGGACGGAGCGGGGCCTTGAGAGGGCCTGGAGCAGGGAGCACGGTGGCGACAGTGGCAACGGCACCGACCGGCCGCACGCGAGAAGGAAGAGCACGTTGCAGAGCGCGCGTCGCCCACGGCCGCGACGAGATCTGCGCCAGCAAGTGCGGCGCGCGCACTTGGGTCCGTGGGCACGACGTTGGCGGGTCGCCGCGCACAACCTGGATCCCTGCCACACTGCGCAATCCATCGGACCTTTGACAGGACAAGCTGCCCCCACGTCACGCACGGCGCCGGCCTGCACCCACCGTTTCACTGGCACGCCGAGTCGCGGGTCTGGCCAGGCGCGGCTTGGAGCTGATCATAAACAAATGGCTCGGAGACCGACTGCCTGGATCACCGCGAGATCGTGATGCATACCGTCAGCGATGCCGGCTGAAGTCGCAACTCGAGCAGACAACGACCAGCACCGCACCATCGGGCAGGCCACCGGGCCCGCGCGATACAAGCGGCAGCCACGCAATGCGCGGTGCGCCCCACCGCAAAGCCCTGCTCTACCAAGGTGGCGGCCGGTGCCCACGCTGCGGAAGGTCGATCGTTTGGTGCGTGAGTGCGGTCGTCGGTCCCCCGAAGCAAGGAGCATCGACGGTCAGAAACGGACCTGCCGCTGGATCCGCCAAGAGGTGGCGGCCGAGGCCCCATAGAACCATTGGCCCAAGGGCCGTTGCACCGCCTTCTCATTTCAACGAGGAGAAATCGCGAGCCTGGCCGCGCGTGCATCCCGTTTTGGCATCGGCATCAATGTCGGCCACGAAAAACTCTCTCCACAGGTGCAGCAGCACGTTGTGCCTCGAGCTCTCTGCAGGCAGCCGTGCAGATATCTTCCGGTGCGAAGCATTGGCTGGCCCGCGTTTTGAGCAAGCGTGTTCAAGCGTCAGCATCAAGCAGGTCGGTCGAGAACGGACAGGAAGGAACGCCGCCCACCGCTGCCCATTGATGCATTCAAAGGCGCGCCGACAACCGATTGCAATTGCAGACAGGGCGTGAGGTTGTTTGGATGCAGTGATTGGTTGGCCAGGCTGAGCATGATGACTTATTGAACCGGCACGTTATAAATTATCAGGACCGTCATGCTCGTACCGCGCAACTACGAGCATCGCTTATGTCAATAGATTTGATGGAAAAAGGATTGGAATCGGCGTGAGCGTGGAGGAAGCAGGGATTCAACATCGAGCGTAACTGCGAGGGTCTCACATTTCCTCGCCTCTCTCCAATTACGTGAACACTGGATCCTTCTCGCAGTCCCTGGCCGCCTGGCTACAAATTGTGAAGCGTGTCAATTCGTTCAAGATTTGAATCGGGTCGGCATGTATTTGCAGCTTGCAGGCTTTTGGGTAAGTAATCGTGCCAGAATGCGTCGCTTCGGTCGTGGCACTGGTACCTGCCAGCAATATGCTGTCGCTCGCCACCTCCCGATTGGCCGTCGCCGATGCTCTCAAGGTGCGGAGCTAAGACGACGCACGCATTCGTTTTGCGCCGGTCCAGGAGCATGGCCGGCGCACGCAAGGAACGGTCGTCGGTGCGCGGACCTCAGCCACCGTTCAGGTGCTGGTGCGAGAGTTGTCGACAACTCAAGCAAAATATGAATCAACTTTTTATCGCCGGCCATCCGCGCGCGCGCGCTCAGGCGCTGAGAGCACCAGCAGCGCACAGGCGACGTGCAATGTGAAAGCAGGGGACTGTGGCGCTCGAAGCAATCCCAGTAACCATCGTTTGCAATCGCTGGGTCCAATGGCCGAGAAAGGGTTCGCCGCCGCCCCCCTGCCGTGCAGCTTTTCTCGTTTTTGTCCAGCAGGAGCACGGCTGTCCAGTCTCGCCGAGCAACCCACGCGAGCGTGCGCGCTTGCCGTCGCCGCTGTCTCGCGCATCCCGCCGCCGTCGCGCTCCACGGCGTCGCTTCTCCTCGCGAATTTGGCCATAACTTCGCGGCAGACTCTTGGTCTGACAACCCGACCAGACAACCATTGCAATTTACGTACCATTTGCCGCGCGCGTACCCCATACGCGCGCGAGCACGCCCCTCCTCGTTCAACTCACCGCCATGGACCCAAGCTGGCAGCGGCGCGTCGGCGGCCTGCAAACGGACCGGTTTGAGCGCAATGTCGACGACGACGACAACGACGGCTCGACGAATCGACGACACCCCGCGCCGCATCACCATGGGGCCCGACTTTGCAAGTGCACTATCGACCCGCCGAATGCAGCAGCAGCAACAGCAGCACGACGCACGACCTGACACCGGTTCGACCGACCCCTTGCTCACGCACGACCTGCACGGCAACCGGCAGCATGCCAGCGCGAAAACAGGGATCGTGTGTCCCGGGTCCACCCGTCACGCATCCACCTTGGCTGTATCCCGCTTGGCGCACGGTGCCGATGACGCTGCCGCACACGCCCTCCACCCGTACAACCACCGCGCGGATCGCGCTGCGGCAGCGACTTGGCGAAGTCCCGTTGCACGGCATGATGTGGTGCACCCAGTCGGCACCGCCGCGCGGGTCCAACAACCACGCCAATACGCACTCGACTTGGTTCCCTTGGCGGCGGCAACGACGCAGCAGCGGCCCATCGGACCCGTTCAGCACCACCACCACCACTACTTTGCAGCGCACGACGACCCCCGGCACACGGCGGCATGGGTCGCGACCGACCCTCGCGCGGCGTCGTCGCACACGCACCGCCACGACCACGGGATTCCTCCTCCGCCGCCGCCGCCACTGCCGTCGTCGGTCGCCACGACTTTCCCCTCGCGGCCGGTCGCGCCCGCCGAGACCATGCATGGCGGTGCCGCACACGACGACTTGTACGACGCTGGAATACGAGATGCGACGCGCTGGTCGCCAGCGTCCCTGCAACCTGACGTCGGCGGCAATCCACACCAATGGCGCCGTGACCCGCGTTACGTGCCCATGGCGCACGACGTGCACGACCCTGCGGGACATCGCCGGCGCAGCCATGAAAGCAGCAGGTGCGCATTCGTCGATGTTGAGGTGGATGGCCGCGCTCGAGCCCCAAGCACGTGCGGGGTTATGGCGTGACGCGGCCAAAGTGCTCCGATGCGGCGATACGGGCGCGGCGGGATGGCTCCTCTGCTGCCCGGCAAATACCTTGTCGTAGTGCGTGCGCGGCGCGCGGAACTCGATGGGCCGTGGTGGAGACGTCTATGTTCGAAGATGCGCATCGTGACATGAGTTGACGGTGCTCGACCCGGACGTACAAATGTGTAGCGCTCGCACGCCGTCGCGGCGAACCGTCGAGTCCGCCGCCGGTGCGGCGACCTACGGACCGGAATTCACGACACGAACGTGGCCGCGACCACGTGTGCCGCCGCTCGGTCCACGGCCACCCGCGGCGCCCCCGGGACCCGCGCGCGGACTCGAGTACGTTCCGGGCCACTTTGCTGGCGGTGGGCGCGGCCACGGCGGCGGGTTCGATCCCTCCGCTGCGTGGGGGTGGGACGCTGATCGCGACCGTCGGAGGTACCGTCCCCGACTCTACCCAGACCGAGGGCGCCTTCATTCTTTGTTTATTCTACAAAAACCCCCATACTGCACGAACTTTCTTCTTACGCTCGGGGGTTGATTAGGTTGTGTTTTTTGGGGGATGCTTTTTTATCTTACATCTTAAAACATATGTTGACCTCTAAGGATGCTCCATCTCCAATATCGGATGGAAGGGCCGGACGCGAGCCGCAGCAGCTCGGCCGCTCGACGAGGCGGCGGCGCTCGCGACGCGGCCCACGGGCCGGGGGGCGAGTGGTGCAGGTCCTGGTGGAGATGCGCAGCGGGACGCAGCCGGGGTGACGGCGACTGCGAGCGGCCGCAGTCTGGCCGACGGCAGCGAGATCGGGGATGCGGGCGGCGGTCGAGCAAACGGCACGACAGGCGCTCGGCCGCAACGAGGGAGCACGACAATGACAGCGCCGACCGAGTCGACGGCGAGCACGGGCGACGCGCCGCCGCCGCCGCCACCGCCGCCGCCGCCGCCGCCGCCGCTGCGGCCACGCACCGAGGACCACGCGCTGCTGACCGCGGTCAAGAATCGGCGTCGACGGTCCAACTTGCCGGCCGAGGCGCGCGCGGCGCTGCTGGCGTGGGTCGACGAGCATCGCGAGGTACGTTGCGCGCTTTCGCTTTCTCTTTCCTTGCCGAGTCTGGGCGTGGCGCGGCGGATGCGTGAGGGGCTCGCCATCGTTCGTGGTCGCGACGACGCGCGCGTCGTCCGCAGGCCGGCCGTGGTGGGGGACCACGGAGCCATCGTGGAGGGGGATGCGAGCAGGCGAGGAGAGGAGAGGAGAGACGAGGGAGCGGGGAGCGCGAGCTGCCCATCCATCGCCGAGTCTTGTCGTGCCTTGTGCACGGCGCTCATGGCCATCCATGGATGGCTCTGGCACGCTTGCACGGCAACAGCACCAGACCAGGAGCAGGCACTCACCGCGCGGGTTTTCCTCGCACCCACCATGCACGTCATGCTTGCCTGCCTGCTCTGCCAGCACCCATTTCCGACTCGCCGCGAAAAGGACGGCCTCATGGCGGCGACGGGGCTCACGCTCGCACAGCTCGAGACGTGGTTCGTGAACCACCGGTATGTCGCTCGCGGTCCTCTCTGCGGTTGTGCAAGCGGGAGTGGTTGCGCGCACGCTCATCGCTGCAGGCAGCTCGCTCGCTGCTCGCTGCTCGTTGCTCGTTGCTCGTTGGTCGTGGTGGTGGGCTGTGCCATGATCTCGCGGGCGAGACTCGGGAGGAAGGATGGGGCGGAGGCCGGCTCGCCGCGCGCGGTCTCGACTGCGACCGTGGCCGGCATCGCGCCTGGGGCTGCGTGAGGCGGAGGGTTCCGCGCCGCTCCGGTCGGGTCGATCGGTCAGAGCTTCCCGGCGCTTCCGCCGCATGCGCTTGATTCGGCCCTGCGCTCGATTCGGTGATGACGGTCGCAGTCGGCGAGCACCACCGTCCAACCTGCGCGGGCTCGTCGAGGCGTGGGCATGTCGTTTGCTTTGGCGTGACTGACCGCGCGCGCCCGCCTCGTCCACCTGCACCGCACGCTCTTCCATTGTAGCCGCCGCGCGCTCAAGAGGGGCAACGTTGCGCATTCGTCATTGGCGTCGCCGGCCGCGCGCGACCCTGCTGCCACAGACGGTTGACCAAGCGTGGCGCTCCGCTCAAGCTGAGAGTCCTGACGTCGTTGTGCACCACAACCGGAGCGTCGGTCTGCCATGCTGGTCATGATGCTTGGTATCCTTGAAGACATGCAGCGTGCTGATCACGGAGTCGTTGCGGCTGCTTCCCCGTTTCGTTTGACCCACGCTGGCCCCTGCTGCTGCAAACGGCCAACTGACTTGAAGCGGCGTGCGTATTACCCTCTCAATCAAGAGGCGCCAAGAGCCCCAAAACGACTCGGTCGAACCAAATCAGCATGCGGCGAACACCACCTCTCCCGTGGACCGTCAAATTCCGTAGACGCGAAGGCTCTTCCACGCTTGCCTACGATGCGATCGCTCCGGTTCCTCTGCCGTGATGAAACAGCACCGTGTAGGGAGGTTGCGCGGTGGTGTCCCGACACCAACGCCAACACCAGCGAACAAACACACGGTGCCTTTTACATGCCTTTGCATGCCTTCGCGTGACGTCGCTGTCGTCCTTTCCGAGAGTGAGAGTGGTGGGAAGCACATGGTCGACAACACGCTTCATTTCTTTCCATGGTCGCGATTCCGCTCGTCTGGACAAGAGTTGCCGCTTGACTTGGGCAGGACTCGGGCAGATTCAGCAGCGGCTGCTCATGGTGAAGGCACCCTCACTCAGGACGCGAAATCGGATGCCTACCGGCTGCAGATGAGCGCGGGGTCTGCTCGTCCCTCTGTCGACCTCCCTGTCCGCCGTGGTCTCAGTCCTGGTGTTTGTGCGCTGATGGGAGACCTCGTCCGGTCGCGCTCCTCCCTCTCTGGCCAGGGGCCGTCCACTCGCCCTGCATGTAGTTGGTGCAGAATCAACAGACGGATCACATTGTCTGTTTCTACACCGTGCCGCTCACGAGCAGCGACAAGCTGCCTCGTCTCATTGGCTGTGGTCCTCAACGCGACCGACTGCGACCAGGCACCAAATGCGAGCGATGCCTGGCCAAGGCACACCGCCAACAGGCAGTGGCGCTCTCACTTTACGCCCGCGTGCATGCTGGCAATTCACTCTGCGCCCGCGCGTCACGCCAAAGCCAGCCGTTCGCGCTCCCCATCACGATCCGCGATGTGGCGCGGGGGGCAGCGCGCGGTGCGTGCTGTTGCTGAACTGGTTGTGGTCGCTGCGAGTCATGAGCGGCCGCACAGACAGGAGAGCGTGCGCGTGCACGTCGAGCGCCGACGGCACGCTCATGGGCGGGATCGGCGCGGCCGGTTCGCCGGGGCGGTCGGGGTGCGTGGGTGCGCGTGGTGCCGAGAACTTCTTGAGCGAGCGGCGCCTACAAAACGCAAGCGAGGAGGGTGAGCGGACACGGGTCAGCACAAGTGTCGTGGCGGTGCCGACTGGGAGCCGCAACGCGTGCGCGGGTCGGCAAAGCGAGTCGGGGAATCAGAGGGGCAGGTGGACCAACAATGAGAGTAGCGGCGAACAGTGGGCATGACGGCTGCACGCCCGGCCCTGCCCATCCACCACGTCGTGCGAGAAAGGCTATCAGGTTCTGGGCGATGGCGACGGGAAGCGATCGCGCTCCAGGGGCGCCCGCGCGCGAGCGTTGCCGTCTACAGTGTTGCGCGCCCATGCCGCTGTAAAATACGTCGGCCATGGGAGAGCCGCTCGCTTGCGCTCCTGCAGGCTGATCATGGCACACCAGCCACTCGCAACCCTCTCCCGCTGCACAGCCTCTCGTTTGACTGCGCGACGCTCGCGCACCCCGGCCGCTTCATGGCGGTCGCGTCGCGAGCGAACGCGAGCCACGTCCGTCGCAGTCCGCACCGGGCGACCAGATCGAGGATGGGACGGCCGTACGACCCGCCGCCGGCCCAGCCAACCACGCGTCCCGGTTGGCCACGGCCCCAAACGGACAGCACCGACTCGGATCCCACACGCTCACGGCCCGGCCGTTGAAATCGCTAAGAGCAAGGAGCATACCGGAAATTGACAAAAAAGTTTTCGACTTGCGTGAGCGAGAGCCCCGTCGCGGCCATGAGCTGGTCCTTTTCCGTGCGCGTTGGGTAGGGCGACTAAGTAGGTACGACCGCATCGAAACGACAAGGAACGTCAGCGTCCTCTACTCGGTACTCGGGTTGCGGGACGGACCGTGGGCCGTGCGGATGGAGAGGAGGAAAAGCAAGGGAGCAAGGGCCGATGAGAGCACGCCATTGGCCGCGCGCTGGTTGATGTTTCGCTGGCGTCGGCCGCCGCTGCAGCTCGTCCGTGGCCGGCCGCGCGCTCCCGTTCTCGCTCCTTCGCGCGCTCCACCATCGCCAACCAACATCTCAGCGCTCACCTCCACCGTACGGCACACGCGACCCCGGCCTCGGCGAGCAGCAACCATGGATCGCAGCAACCACGGACCGGACGGCAGCATCCAAGGACAGCAACATCGACGGCGCCCTGCAGCGACCGGTCCCGGCCCGCCACGGCCTGTCATCTGCCACCTGTCACACCCCGCTGGCCCGCTCATTTGCTTGCCATGGTCGACGCTATGCACATACCTCGCGGTGCCCTTCAACCCACGCCAGCAGCGTCGCGCGCGCACCGGTCGGCAAGTGCGCCCGCCGCCGCCGGTTCTTGACGACGGCCAGCAGCGCGCGGTCACTCGCGCCCGTGGGGCCAGCATGCAGAGGCCCACCGGGTCCACCTCCGTCGTGCACACGGCGTGCGGGCGCGGCGCGCGGCGGTGACGCCACGGGCGCCGACGCCGACGCCGACGCGGACGCACCATGTGGCGGGATCGACACTGGAGCGCGTTGACCGGCGTCAGGCCTCGTCGTGCCCGAGGTACCCGAGGTCGACCCATGCGCCGCCGTCACGTCGGCGGTCGGTTCGTGCACTGTCGTTGTCGTCTCTGGTAACGGCTGCGGCGGTCGTGGAGCAGGCGGGTGCCGTGGCAAAAACTCGTTCTGCAACGCCGAGTCTCGCGGCGCCGTGTTATCAAGTCGATCTGGGGCCGGTACCACCCCGTTGTACGCAACGTCGGCACCCCGCACACCAGCTCCACCGTCACCACCATGATCCGCGCCGCTCCACGCCGGTCCCCACGGCGCCGGCCCCACGGTCTCGCTGTTCGTCCACGCCGTGACTCGATCTAGCGCTGGCGGCACCCTTGGATCCGTGGCCCACGCAACACTGTGCACGTCCATCCAACCGTTTTGCGCTGTGCTCGCGTCTTCCCCGCCTGCCGCCGCCCACCCGTGTTTCTCGTCGTCGACCGCGTGCCAGTCGCCGTATGCGTCACCTGCATGCTTGCGCCCGCGCTCGTTACCGCCCAGGCCATTCCCCGCGCTGGTCGGTCTCCACGGACCCGACCCGTGCACTGTCGCAGCAGCGGGCGGCCACGTCGCCTGACCCGCGCGGTCGTGCCGCGGCCACGTTCCGTCGTGCACTTGATGCCACGTCGGCGAAACACGCCGCCCGTGCGCGCTTGTGGACGCCGCATAACCCGAAGGTGCCGTGGGCGCGTGGGAGGAGTAGCCCCCGCTCCACGGCGAGTAAGGCGCGCCGTACCATGGCCGGTCGCGGTGGGCACGTACGGGCGCCGCGGACGGCCCCTCGGGCGCCCGACTAGGCCGGTCGTCCAATGCGTCAGCGGGCCGGGACGCGCCGCCGTGATACGGCCACGGAGCGCGGTCGTTGTGCACGGTGGAGCCGCCGTGATGCGGCCATGGTGTGCGATCATCATCCGCGGTGGAGAAGCGAGCGGCAGGTAAGTGCGTCCAGCTCGCGCGCGTCCAACTTGCGCGCGTGGGCGGCGGGACCAACGGCGCGTCACCGGTACCCGCTGAGAATGGATCGACCGCGTGTGCCGCACGCCGTGCCGTCGGCGGCGAGAACGGTGGGGACGGTGCGGCGAGCGCCGCCGACGGTGGAAGCGGTGGCGGCACGTCACGCGCGACCACACTGGAACCAAGACCGGGCATGTCGCGTTCTTCTCGAGCAGATCTGCAAGATGATTTGCCACGGCGGTAAGTGACGTGTCCCCCCAAGAAGCCGGCACAGTCGGCGACCGTGGCTGCGGCGGCCACGGCAAGGCTCTCGAAACGGACTACGCACGTGTCGAGTGCACTCGTGTGCAGCAAGCGCGCGTTCGGGTCCGCGTGCCACAAGTCCTGCTGATCTCGTCGCCGACGGCTCGCGGCACGGTGCGGCTCGTGGTAGTTGTGGTAGTGGCCCGCATACGGATCGTCCGACACACGCGCGCGCGGCCACGGGTGCGGGCGAGTCGTCGCGATCAGCGCCGACGGCGGCGGTGGCAACGGCAGCAGTCCGACCGCGCCGTGCGGGTCGTGGTCTGGATGCGGCAGCGCGTCGCAGATCGGGTCGGACCACGTCATGCCGTGCCGATCGGCGCCGTCTCGACGTTCGTCCCATGGGTGCACTTGCACGGGCGCTGGTGCGGGCCACGTAAAGGGAGCCGAGCCGTCCCCGGTCGCGTCGAGCGCGGTGCGATGCGGCGCAACAACGCGGTTCAGGTCGGGCGCGGGCGCGTAGAGACTGGGCTCAGCGTACGCGTTGGTGGTTGCCGCAGAGTCGACTCGGGGCATACCGTGCGTACGCCAGGCGGGATCGGGCCAGGTGGCGCGCGCGTACTGCGGGTCGGTGGATCTTCTACCGGCGTTGGGCGCGGTGCCAGGCGCGACTTGCTGGTGCGCCGGCTGCCACGCCGCCGGATCGTGCGCGTAGGGTGGTCCCGGCTGGGTCACGGGCGGCAGTGTGTGCATCCTGGCGTGCCGCGGCACGTCGTTACGGATGCCTGCGGGTGTCGGCGGCGGACCAGCGCCACCGCCTCCGTGTTGGTTCGCGTGCATGGAAGTAGCAGCGTGGTGGTTGATGGCGACGGTCCGGGCAAACGCGTGCAGTTGGTCGGTTGGTCGGCGGGATGCTGCGAGTCGGGGACGGTCCCGTCGGTCGCGCTGATAGGCCGGTGCACGACCTCGGGGAGCGGCGATCCAGTCGGGTCGGTTGACGGCCACGTCGCTCGGTTCGGTCGGCTGTGTCCGTCGGAGAGCGCGCGGGCAGTGCTGGGCCCGTCGCGTCGCATCAAGGATCTCTAGCAGCGTTTGCGCGCGCACGTCCACGGGGCGTCCTGTCGCACCGCCACGGGGAACATGCCGCTGCTTGAGCGCGAGAACGGCCGCAAATGCGGCGCACGCGCCTTGGACGATGGTGACTGTCAGAGGGCTGCGCCGGCCAGAGCAATGCGCTCCCTGCCAAGTCGCACGCGAGAATGCACGCCGCGCGCACGCGCATTTCTCCACGGGTCCGTAATGGAAAATGGTTGTTGCCCCGGCCCATTCTTCTCTTGTCCCGACTGCCTGTGTTTGATGTCAGGCTGACAATACCACCGCCACCGCGCCAGTGCCCGGTCCTGGTCGCGCCGTACTGCCGGGTGGGCTCGAGTGCCACGTTCCGCGCGCACCTCTTTAATGATCGCTACCGTTGCGCCGCGGCCGTTTTGTTGTCTCCTCCCATGACGGAGGTGTTGGTGCCGCCGTGGCCGTGGCCGCGCCTTGGCACGGGGTTCAAAGAGTGCAGCATTGTCGAGCACAATCCGTCGCTCATCTCTCTCGGTGCTTGCTGCGCATCAACCTGCTCGGGTGAGTGAACCAGTTGGGCGGACAGGGGGCCTTGGCGACGGGCAGCTCCATCGCAGCGCCGGCAGGGAGCAGACGGTCGCATCGGCGGGTATGTATGGCATGGCAACGCCGCAGCATCGACGACCTTCAGTTGGCGCGATCGCGCAATGCAGTCGGAACGGGCGAAAAGCGAAGTTCCCTTGAGGCGCCTTGGTGCGGTCCCGGGCTGGCCAAGCTGCAACCACACCCGCATGTCAAGAGCATCGTCGGCAACGTGATCCTATGCAGCGTCAATGCTTGATCACATCCAACAAGGCAATCCTGCCCCTTCATTTCGCGCCTTGATTCCCAATCCATTCGGCCACCACCGATCCCGGCCGACTTGCCGCAACTCGTCTGCGGCAATACCAGCTCCAGCTCGGCACCGACCGCGACCCCCAATTTCAACCCGTCTGATCCGGCACCACCACCACCACCACCACCAACGCGACCCCCGCCATGGCCTCATCGCTCCTGTCACGCATGGGCGCACTGCGCCTTGCCGTGCCCGCGACCCACTTCCTCGTCCAGCGGCCCACGGCGCTCGCCAACCCGTTGCTCGTTGGGGGTCAAAAGCGTTGGGCCACGAAGCGGTCCGGTGGTTCCACCAAGAACGGTCGCGACTCGATCTCCAAGCGCCTCGGTCTCAAGAAGTACGGCGGCCAGCGCGTGATCCCGGGCAACATTCTCGTGCGCCAGCGCGGCACTCAATTTCATGCAGGACCCAACGTACGCCGGTCTACCTTGACGCTCGACAATCGCGTTGCGCCGACCCGTGCGCACGCATCCACGTAAACGTCCGCTGACGGCGTGCTCCTTCTCCCCGCCACGTTCCCACAGGTCGGCATGGGCCGCGACCACACGCTCTTTGCCCTGCAGCCCGGCACCGTGCACTTCTACACAGCCTACAAGGTGAAGCCGCTCGGCCGCACGCGCACGCTCGCACAGCCGCACAAGTTTGTGCAGGTCGTGAACCCGACCACGCACCCGCAGGCCTTCGACGCCGACGGTAAACTGGTCCTGTCGCGCGCGATCATCGAGACCGACACGATCCGCGCCTCGCCGAGCCGCACCGCCACGCCCGTCCTTCCCGCCGTGACCGCCGAAGCGTTCATTCCGCGGCGCCGCGTGTTTGAAAAGATTGACCGTGTCGAGTTTGAGACGCTTGTCACGGAGTCGTGGGCCGAGCGGCTCGGGAACGATCATTGGATGGTCAAGAAGCGCCGCGGGTCCGAGACGAGCGTGGGTTTAATTGTGTCCGTTGCGGGGGGGGGGGGGGGAGAGAGAGAGGGGTTGGGTTGGGTTCGTGTCGTTTGTCTACTATAGCTCACATCAGTTCATTATTTCTGGCACTGCGACAGTGTTCACCGTGGATGGATGACTTGGCTACCCTCGCGATTTATCCAGCTGCAACAGACAAAGCACGCTGGTCATCCTTGAGCAAATGGTGGCGACCACAGGACCGACTGTCCCGTCACTCCACCCGCTCGGAAACCGTTCCCGGCGCGGTGGCCGCCCCTGTAAATACAAATTGTGGAGCGTGCTCATTCATTCATTTGCTCAAGGGTCAAGTCGGGTGTTGTCTTACTGGTCAATCTTGTCGTGCTAGCAGTATCACAATTTGCACGATAACCGGGAAGGACTTCTCTACCTTGCCACTCTGTCGCTCAGCTCATCGCGATTGACTATCGCCAATTCTCTCAGAGCGCGGAGCGTCGATGCGAGCAACTCCAACGATAATTTTCCGCCGGTCCTGGTGAGGCCCATCATCGTTAGCGCACGCGGAAGTGCTTTGATTACCGGCGCAACGCCGCGTGCACCAGGTCTTGCATTGGTGTGCAAATTTGTCGACCCAAGCCAAAAAATGAAGTCAATTATTTGCAGCAGTGCGCAAAACGAAGCACAATGTGAGAACCGGGGGCCGGTTAGTGTTGCAGTCACCATCGCCTGCAATCGCCAGGCCTAGGCAGAGGGTTGCACTCGGCCCACGTACCCGGTCCGTCCGTCCCTTGACGAGACAGGGCACGGCGCGCAAATCAGGCCTGTTCGCTTTCGTCGAGCACTCCCCAAGCGCGCGCGCACCCAACATCGCTCCTGGGCCGCCATCTCGCTCGCTCATTGTGCCGCTGCTGTTGCGCTTCACGCCGTCGCTCCTCCCAGCGCGCGTTGACAACAGTGCCACGGAACTCAGCAGTGCCACGGAACCCGACCCGACCCGTCGACTGCTTAGTGCACCACGACCGGCGTCAACACCAATTGCTGTAATTGCGCACCGACACCCTCGTGGACCCTTGCACGCTCGGTGCCTGCACGACGGAACCGCGCCCCCGCTCGCCGCCATGGGCCCAAGTTGGCACCGGTGCATCGGCGTTCCGCCACCGCCCCGGGTTGAGCACAACGATGACGGCGCTCATGGCCACCCGCTGCCGCCGCCTCCATCATGGGGACCTATTGCGCCGGCGCCCTTTGAATGGCAGCAGCAGCAGCAGCAGCAGCAGCACGACGTACGACTTGGCGCCGGCTCGACCGACTACCCCTTGCTCACCCACGGCAACGAGCAGCGCAGTGTGCATGCAGGGATCGCGCATCCCGGATCCACCCGTCACGCATCCACCCCTTGGCCCGCGGCCCACTTTGCGCATGCTGCCGACGACGACGACGACGCTGTCGCGCACGCCCTCCACCCATTCGACCAGCGCTATCGCGCCGCGGCCGCGACTTGGTGGGGTCCCGACGACGACAACGGCCCCGCAGTCGTACGGCGCGATGCGGCGCTTTCTGTCGACATTGCTCGAGTTCAGCAGTGGCACGGACTCGACTTGGCTCCTCCTATGGTGGCAGCGCCGCAGCGGCACGGACCCGATCAGCATCACCACTCCATTGCTCGACACGACGACCACCACCACGCGACGGGATGGGTCGCGCACCGCGACTTGTATGCGGCGCTGTCGCAGGCGCACCGTCACGACCACGGTGCTCTGCCGCTGCCGCCGTCGGTCGTCACGACTTTCCTCTCGCGGCCGATCGTGCCCGTCGAGACCATGCGCAGCGGTGCCGCACACGACTTGTACGACGCGGGCACTCGACATGCGACGTGGTGGCGGCCCGCGTTCCTGCATACTGCCGAATCCGACACTGGCGGTCAGCACCACACCGATCTGCACGGGCATGCTGGGCACCGGTGGCACGCACTTGAAAGCAGCGGGTACGCTCCACTCGTCATTTCCAGCTCCGTGTCGCTCCGCCCACCCCGCGCTACGTGCACGGCAATGGCCAGAGTGCTCCAACGCGACGATGCGGGCGCAGGGGTGGGGGGGGGGGGGGATGGCTCCTCGACTGCCCGGTACCTCGACGTTGCGCGGAATTCGCATGCTCGATGGGCCGTGGTCGAGCTGTCGCCGTTCGTCCATGCGCACCGTGGCGTGAATTAACCTTGATCGATTCGGACGTAGCGCTTGGCCGCCATCGCAGCCAACCGTCGAGCCCACACCAGCACAACCCGGTCCAAACTTCGCGACGCGGCCGGACTTGCCACCGTGGTGGGTTCGCGAGCCGCTCGGTCCACGGCTGCCCGCGGCGCCCTTGCTCATGCATGCCGAGGATCTGACGGGATCCACTTACTCGCCGTATCCAATCCACTCTCCGTCGGGCGCGGTCGAGTCGGTGCCCGATCTCGCGATGCACGCCCCGTCGCCGCCCCCGCCATGGTGGCGATGGTGGTGGGAAGGTCCGACCGCGGCGCTGCACGCGCCTCCGCCGGGACCGGCACGCGCGCTCGAGCCCGCGCTGGGTGACGACGGTTGTGCGCACTCTGGCGAGGCAGCAGCATGGTGCGGCGCGTGGTGGTACACCCGTGTGCACCGACGTGACCGGGACGGCGGCGTGCTGCCGGCCGCGGCATGGGTTCCTGCAGCCGCACACGGCGACGCCGACTGGTCGCACGGTGCCGTAATGCCCGCCCGGTCGTGGCATCCCGCGGCGCCATGGATGCACCGCGATCCGAGCCAAGTCGATTCAGCGGCGACGCACCACGCTTGCGCACCAGTGCGGCCGCAAGCCTTGGACCGTGCGCCGCGGTCGTCGGTGGTCGAGTTTGCGCAAGAGACCGTCGACGAGCAAGTCACGTGGGGAGCGGATAGCGGCGGCACAGCGCCGGGCACGGCGCACGGTCGTGTCAGCCGAGCGAGCGGCGACGCGAGGATGCCAGCCGCGGCAGAGCGGTCGGTCGACGACGTGCCGCGACCGACGTGGTCCACGAGCTGGGGTCGTGGTGGTGGTGGGGGAGGTGCGGGCCCTGGTCGTGCCGGTGCACGGGATGCTACCGGGGTGACGACAATGACGCGGCGCGCATCGCATCGGGGCGACGAGCGTCACGGGGCCACCGTGGCCGATGCGCCGGCGTGGGGCCATGGCGATGCGGCGACAGCAAGCGGGACCGTGCACGACAGGCGCGACGAAGACGGCCCGATCGGGGACGTGCGCGGCGGTACTCGAGCAAGCGGCGCTGGGACCGGCGCGACTACGACGCCGCCAACCGAGTCCACGACGAGCACGCGCGATGTGCTGCCGCTACCGCCGCCCCCGGTACCGCTCAGCGCCGACCATTGGTCGCTGGCCGCAGTCAAGAATCGGCGGCGACGGTTCAACTTGCCGGCCGAGGCGCGCGCGACGCTGCTGGCGTGGGTCGACGAGCATCGCGAGGTACGTTGCGCGCTTTCTCTTTCCTTGCAGTCTGGGCGTGGCGTGGTGACGGTCGGTGGGGCGTAGTCGTCGTGACGACCCGCGCGTCGTCAGGCCGACCTGGAGGACGACCATGGCCGCTGGGGATGGAGTTGCGTGAGTAGGGAGGGGAAACGGAGAGTTAGCGTGGACGAACCATGCTTCTGCCCTTGCCCTTGCCTCGGCGCGCTGCAGTCGGTTGCCGTTTGCCATCCATCGCTTTGCACGAAAGCAGATGCAAACAAGGAATGCGCTACTGACCATTGCCAATGTCCTCGCACCTGTTTTTTATGCACGTCTCGACGACGCTGCGCGACTCTTGCTTGGGTGCTTTGCTCAACAGCACCCGTACCCGACTCGGGCAGAAAAAGAAGGCCTCGTGGCGGCGACGGGGCTCACGCTCGCGCAACTCGGAACGTGGTTCGTGAACCATCGGTACGTCCATCCTTTCCACCTTGTCGCCAACACGGGTGGTGCCCGGCCGTGCTCCGGGCTCGCCTGAAGCGATGCGGGTGCCTGCTCCTCGGCCGTGGTGGTGGTGGTGGTGGTGGTGGTGGTGGTGGGCTGTGCCAGTATCTCGTGTGAGCGTACTAGGTGGGGACGGGAGGAGCGAGGGACAGCGACCGGCGGACCGGCTCGATGCAGGGTCTGGGCTGTGGCCCGGCCACCATGAGGCGGGCACTTTTGTGGAGGCGTCGGGTCGATTGGATTGCTCGCGTCCGCCGCCGCGCGCGCTTGATTGGGTGATGGTTGCCCACGCCTGGCCCTTAGCTTTGCCAGAACATCTCATTTTCCAAAACCCTTGCTGTCAGGCTTGTGGACAGGAAATGTCACCTTGCCCCTGTGCTTTTTTCCGTTTGATTGACTGCCTTATCTGTGCTCTTGTAGCCGCCGCTCACTCAAGAAGGGCAAGGCCGCACACTCGTCGACAGTGTCACCATCCGTGCGCGACCGCTGATGGTTGACCAAGTGCGCGGCGCTCCGCAAAAGCGCGATACGCACGTAGCGCTGTGCAGTAAGTGTACTTCCAGCCGGCCGTGGAAGAGCAAAAAACAACGGGCGTGACCAATTTATGCACCGAAGTGTACAACACAAAAACGTGCTGAATGAACTGTTCTGCAGCCTGAGTGCGGTAATACAATATGTGGTCGTGCGCATCATCGTGGAACCACGAGCGCTGTTTTCCCGCGGCATCGGCGCGCTTTGGATAGCGGCTGTGGTAAAATGTGCACCCACTCGGCGGCCGCGAGACGTGTTTATCCAATGGAAGCGGATGCGTGCACCCGACCGGAGGTTGCGCGCAACCGAGCGGCGGTGCCGACTGCACATACCGGAGCGGGGTAGGCTGCTGCACGAAGTCAGGAGCCGATCGCGTCGCTGATGATGCGCGAGCACGAGCGGAACGTGTTGCGGGTGGGGAGTAAGCACAAATGGATCGAGGCACGGATGGTACGCTTGCTTGAGCAGGTCAAATCGCAGATGATGTGCCGGATGCCATGGCCCGTCTCGATTATGGTCGCGCGCGGGTCGTTGGTCGCTGAGCGGGGAACGTGTCCAAAGCAGGTAGAAGCGAGTTGAGAGGGGGCCGAGCAGGGCGAAGCTGCAAACTACAAAGGAAAGGTCGAGTGCCAAGTCATTTTAAAATAAGAGAAGTCGTCACTATGGATTAACGTGGATGTGGACGCGCTCGTCGCCACCGTCCTCAACCACCCTCGGGTCGCCGTCGTTGCGCAGCGGTCGATGCCTCCTCGTGATCGAGTGCGGCAACCCGACCCCACACTTGCGCCGAGCACGACCAGCCGGCACCGACACGCCGTGATTCCGCGTCGGCGTCCAGTTAAACGCCCACGCGTCACCGAAGTCCTCAACGTGTCAGCGCGCAAGGTTGGAAGCGGGAGCTAAAAAGTTGTCCACGCCTTGGCCGCGGCCTTGAGGTCGCGCACGGCCGATGCGTCGCGAACCGGTGCATGTGTCAGGTCCCACAGCACAATGGGCGGATCCGTTTCCGGGCGCACGACGGCGGGCGGCGAGGTGAGGGTCAGGTCGTGCACGAGCGCGGCAGTCGACGCGTGGAAGAGTGGGCCCGTGAATCGAAGAAGGGAGGGCTCGTGTCGCGTGACTAGAACGCGAACCAAGGTGGCGGTTTAGTGTCAGAGAAAGGACCAACCGACAACACATGCTCAACGAACCCCACGTTCGGATCCACTTCGCTGCCCGCCGGAGCCTCCTTGATCTCTGCGACGCCGATACGCTCTACCACAGCATCTTGGCTCGCGCGCCACGCGTAGACGATCGCCGACCACGCCGTGCCGACCACCACGACCACGGCCAGGTTCACGGCCACAGCGAGCACCGATACGACGACGACCGTAACCACATCACCCCACGGCATTTCGCGCCGGAAAATGTACCGCAAAGTGCGCCACTCGAACGCGTGCAGGACCACAACAAATAGAATGCCCGAGAGGGTCGCGACAGGAAGCAGTGCGATCGCGGGCCCAGCAGCAACGAGAATCACGGCAATCAGGAGCGCGGCCGTGACCGCGGCAATCCGCGACCGCGTGCCGCTCAGGATCGTGAGCGCTGATTGGCCGACCATGGCGGACCCACCGATGCAGTTGAAGAACGGCGCGGTGAGGCTGCCGAGGCTAGATATTTGTGGGTACGGGGTGAGGGAAAAGGCGAGGGATATCAAATGCAACGAATCGGAAAGGAGCGCGTACCCTTGCGCAATCGGTTATTGTGCCCCCGCGTGTTAACCCAACGACTCGCGGGCCAGGTCGGCACAGCTGCATCGTCATGAGCGACTCGATGCTCTCAATCGCCGAGACCAAGGCCGCGTACTCGAAATCGTCCCGGTATACTTGCTCCAGTCGATTCCCACGAGTAGCCAGCTCGGCGCCGTGAATTCGCCCTTGATGACGGCCACATCGCCGACTGTTTTCGCGTGCACGCCAAGCGCGCGCCGGAAGACGAGGTGTTCGACGAGCATCGTGACGTCCATGGCCTTCAGCGACCCAGGCACAATCTGGCTCGTCAACTTGATGGGATCGAGTCGCAGCGTTCCCGGAATCCGCGACTGGAAGTGCGTGATGATCATGGCGAGCACGACGAAGATTGCGACCAGGTACAGCTGCAGCTCGTCGAACCGCAGGATCCACTACGGCGGCTCGGTCGGAACATCGGCGGCGGGACACGTTCCTTGCGCATTTCCCTACTCGGTCGTGACGGCGGGTCCCGCGTCCACATTGAACCCAGCCAACTGCGCAACGAGCACGACAGCGGCAAGCCCGTTCGTGAACCCGACATGCACGGGGAACGGCAAGAGCCGAAGCGCAGCGGGCGCCTTGATGAGCCCGAGCACAATCTGGAACACGCCGACGACGAGCATTGTCGCGAGCAGCACCTGCATGCGTTCGCTCGGGCAAGCGGTTGCCAGCGGACTGTCGGCGGCCGGGATCATGATCCCGCGCTGCACCATGGCCATGGCGCCAGCGAGCCCACTGACCATGTCCGGGCGCGCGCCAAACAGACCAGCCATCAGCCCGATCCAGAACGTCGACTACAGGCCTTGCATGGGCGCGATCCCGGCAAGAAATGCAAACGCGATCGATTCGGGTACTTGCATGATGGCGACGGCCACACCGGCGAAATTGTCTGTCGCGAGTTGTGCCGGGTGCTCGTGGAAGTACCGCGCCGACCCGGCGAGGTCGGCGGGGACGCGGAGAGCGGCATCTTTGGTGGATGCGGCAGCACGGCACGAGGCATTCTTGACGCGGGTCACGGCGGTGCTGAGGTGATGTTGAACGCATGGTCGTGCCCTTGGCTCTGTCGTCTCTTCATCGGCTGCGGTGAAGCTCGCGACATGGCCGTTGGTGGGAGTGCAAGGAGCCCCTGGCGTGGTGGAGAGCATGGTGGGTGGAGAATGGCCGTGCCGACCGAACCGTCGGCGAATCGTGTGCATCAGAAGTGGGGCACGACGGAGGCGTGCTGGAGGGTTCACGTTGCTCGTTACCACGCACCGCCAACCGATCCGCCGCCGATGCGCCGCATGCGGGCTGAGCTGCCTTGCAGCCGCTGAGGCCGCACGCTTGCGACCGTCGCTCGCAGCACTCGCAGCGACGTAACTGGCCATGTGGCAGTGAAAAAATCGATTTCAAACGTCTGTGCCGCGCCGTCCGCTATAACCAACATCACATCCTGCTCTTTTCTCCACCTCTACTCCACGCCGCGCCGCACCAGCTTGACCTGCACCCCAACCGGATGCAGCAGCGTCCCAGGCAACACCTCGGGCTTCCCCGCGAGCGCCTTGTCGTCGCCGACCACCGTCCACGTGTACCGCAGGAGTAACATGGCCAGCACGACGCGCTGCTCAACGAGCGAAAACTGCTGGCCCATACAAATGCGCTGCCCACCGCCAAATGGTGCCCACGCGAAATTGGCCGCGCCCGGGTGCATCGGAACTTGGCCGTCAGGGCCGACCGAAAAGAGCCACCGCTCCGGCTTGAACTCGTTGGCGCCGGGGCCCCACACGGCGCGGTTGCGGTGAAGCGAATATAGGTCGGCCGTCACGCGTGTGCCCTTGGGTAGGACAGTGCCGTCGTGCAGCGTCACAGGCGCGGTCGTGATGCGGTGCGGGAGCGCTGCGAGACTGACGACGCGAAAATATGAGGGATAATTGGGTGGAGAAGACAACTGAGAAGAGAATAAGTATGTACCTTGGGAAGAGACGCATCGTTTCCTTGATGACACAAGTCAAGTAGGCCATGGACCGCTCTTCGTTGGTCGTCGGGTAGAGCATTTCCTCGGCGGGGGTGCTCGGGTTGGCGTCGCCCATGATCGAAATGACTTCTTGCCGCGCGCGCTCCTGCACCTCGGGGTGCATGCCAAGGAGGTAAATCGCAAAACTGAGCGCATTGGCCGTCGTATCATCTATGAAAGGTAGCGGTTGTTGTCGTCAGTGCATCGATTCTGTCACCGGCGCAAAAAGTGGACCTAAAATACACACGGCCGGCGACAAAGAATATGACCGTGTTGGCACGCAGATCCTCGCGCGAAAAGTCGGTCCCCTCAGCGGCCTCAATCATCATTTCGAGCAAGTTACGCGCGTCCTGGTCGCCGTCCTGGAGGCCCGCCGCGCGCTTGGCCGCGAGCTCGGCCGTCTTGGTGTCAATCATGTCAAAAATGAACTGGTCAAACTGCTCGATCAGCGCGAGCATGTGCTTGCCATCCTTCGACCACTTGTAGAACGGGTTCAACAGCTTGCCGAGATCCGCGCTCTCGGCCATGAGCGTGTTGTACATGACGACAATCGGCGCGTTTGGGTGGTTGATCGAATCGATATTGTCGCCAAATGCGGCCAGCGTGAGCGCGTCGAGTGCCATGCGCTGCGTCCACTCAGCCGGGTCCATGATCGCGCCCGACGCGGCGTACTCGTCGAGCTTCTTGACGAGGTTCCGTGCTGGCGTGCCAAACAGCGACGTCGCCCACCCACGCCGAAATGCCGGGTTGACGACCTTGCGCTGCTGTTTCCACTCCGCGGTCTATGATGCAAGGAGTATTGACATATTTGTGAGTTCATTCAGGGCGTCCGGCCGATACATCAAAATCTCTTGATGGGCACCTGCGAAAACACAATGTTGTCGCCAAATAGTCGATCCGTGTACCCGAGTCCGAACTGAATCTTGTCGAAATTGTCATGGTCGGTCAAAATGAGCTTCACGTCCTCGGGATTTTGGACGATGACGAGGTAATAACCCATGCTATCAAGTACACGTTTGGAACAGCATTTTTGGCGAGTCATTCCAATACGCGGCTCTTTGTTGCCAGCTTATGAACAAAAGGCACGAACGTACATCCAAATCATATAAACAGGCATAGGCGGGTCGTCGCGCGACTTGACGAGTCCGCGCTTGAGTGCGTCTTGGAGCATGTGCTCCTCGAACACTTCGCGTTGCTCCACGTAACTGGACCACGACACGTCCACATTTAATGCCTCGATAAATATCTTACTCCACAGTTTTCTCTTCATTGATCGCGTAAACGCACCCCTTGTTTGCTGCAAAGGCGCGGATCGTTGTCCAAATCCCGGGCGACGTGTACTTGCGCAAATGGCGCGGCGGCACAAGCATCGTGTAAAACGCGTGCGCAGCCCATGCCACACCGACGACAGCCGCTGCTGCAGTGACACGCCGAGGAGTCGTTGCACGCGCCAGCGACTTGGCAGCCGGCTGAACGCAGACGAGCACATCCGACAGGTACATCTGCGCCATGTTGATTGCGTCCATGTTTCGCAGGAAAAGAGCGGCTGGTTGCAGTGGCGATGGAGAGAAGATCGGGCTGTTTGTGGAGCGTTAGAGCACAAGCGGCAACGTTCTTGATGCGGGGAGAAGGAAAACGAAATGATAAGCATGCGCGACTCGGCTCGGAGCCTCTCACAACTCTTTGCAGCGTGCATCTTTCCTTTGCAGCGTGCATCTGTTCGCCAAAGCAACAGCAAGCAACAGCGCCACTTCTGCTCGCGCTCCCAGTCTTCCACGTCACCGCAAATGCGCACGCTGTTTCCAACACGCGATGCTCTCCGGCCCGAAGAGGAGCAATATCAGTACTCAGAGCTCGCCGAGCTCTATTAAATACATTGATGCAAACGAGACGACTGGCAAAGGCCTCTCCACCCAATCCGCGATCCGACCGCCAACCCACCTACGCATCCGCGCCACGACGCACGAGCTTCACCTGCACCCCCTTGGCATGCAACAGGGTGCCGGGCATTGTGGCCGGCATACCCGTGAGCGCTTGTCCGTCGCCGACCACCGACCACGTGTACCGCAGCAACAGCATCGACAACACGACACGCTGCTCGACGAGCGAGAATTGCTGGCCTACACAGACGCGCTGCCCGCCGCCAAACGGCGTCCACCGGAAATTGGCCGCGCCCGGGTGCATTGGCACCTGGCCGTCCGGACCAACCGAGTCGAGGAACCGCTCCGGCTTGAACTCGTTAGCATCAGGACCCCAAAACGCGGGACTGCGGTGCAGCGAAAACATGTCGGCCGAAAAACGCGTGCCGGCGGGGAGCGTCGTGCCGTCGTGCAGCGTCACGGGCGTCGTGGTGATGCGGTGCGGGAGCACGGCGACACTGATCAGCCATGGAAAAGTCAAATCTCGCTCAAAATTGCGTAGAGAACAATAAAGTGCGAGTGAACAAACCTTGGGAACAACCGCAGCACTTCCTTGATGACGCACGTCAAGTAGATCATGGACCGCTCCTGCTTGGTCGTCGGGTAGAGCATTTCCTCAGCGGGTACGGTTGGGTCGGCGTCGCCCATAATCGAAATCACCTCTTGCCGCGCGCGCTCCTGGATCTCGGGATGGAGACCGAGGAGGTACATGGCAAAGCTGAGCGCGTTGGCCGTCGTGTCGTCTATGGCCGAGAGGAAGAGCGACGCTTGAGTGAGCAGAGCGAGAACTTGAGGATAACGGCCGCATCAACTTACGCCCAGCGACAAAAAAGATGACCACGTTGGCACGCAAATCCTCGCGCGAAAAATCGGTGCCCTCGGCGGCCTCGATCATCATTTCGAGCAGGTTGCGCGAATCGTGGTCGTCGTCCTGGAGCCCCGCCGCGCGCTTGGCCGCGAGCTCGGCCGTCTTGGTGTCGATCATGTGGAACAGAAACTGGTCAAACTTTTCGATCAAACCGAGCATGCGCTTGCCGGCCTTGGACCACTTGTAAAACGGGTTCAAGAGGGTGGAGAGGTCGACGCTTTCTTCAATGAGTGTGTTGTACGTGACGACAATTGGCGAGTCCGGGTGGTTGATCGAGTCGAGGTTGGTGCCAAACGCGACGAGCGTCAGCGCGTCGAGCGCCATGCGTTGCATCCACTCGGGCGGGTTCACGACGTTGCCCGTGGCCGCATACTCGTCAAGGTTTTTGATTAGGTTGCGCGCGGGCGTGCCGAAGAGCGATGTCGCCCACCCGCGACGGAATGCCGGGTTCACGACCTTGCGTTGGCGCTTCCACTCGGGCGTCTGGTTTAGGAGCAAACACTCGTGAGCGACTCGCGGCAATGAACCCGTGACCATAAGCAGCGCACCTGTGAGAAGACGAGATTCTTGCCGAGAAACTTGTCCGTGTACCCGAGGTCAAACGAGACTTTTTCAAACGTCTCGTGGTTGGTCAAGACGAGCTTGATGTCCTCGGGGTTCTGGACGACGACAATCCAATAGCCGAGGCTACACGCCAGAAGAAATCGAATTATGACTATCACCGCCACAGTGGTCTGGAATCCCTCTCTGCGGTTCGGACCATATCTGCAAGAGAAACGACGTACAGCCAGAGGAGGTAGATGGGAGGGGGAGGGTCGTCGCGCGATGTGGCGAGGCCGCGCTTGAGCGAGTCCTGAATCATGGCCTCGCCAAGAACTTGGCGCTGCTCAAGATACCTAGGTCGATGGGCAGACCGGATCAGCGCTCGCTGCGCCGACCGTTTTTTGTTCGATACGAACGCGGCTACTGACCCCAAACCTTTCGCAAAAGCGCGAATCGAGGTCCACACGCCGGGTGTCGTGTACTTGCGCAAATGACGAGGCGGGACAAGCAGCCTGTAGAGCTTGTGCGCGGCCCATGTCGTACCAACGACAGTCGCGGCTGTTGCGACGCGGTTCGGAGTGGCAGCGCGTGTGAGCGACTCGGCGGCAGGTTGCAGCAGCTCGATCGCGTCGAACAAGTACGACTGGGCAGTGTTGAGCGAATCCATGGTTATCGAACGGTGGTTCAAGGGACCGCAAGAGTTGGGACTGTCGGGAATTTATAGGGCTGGACACAGTCGAGGCAGGTTGCGTGCGTCCGATGTCCTGCCGCTTCGGGATCGCTGTGGTGATCGTGGTTGTTGTTGATTGTTGTTGATATTCGTCGTCCCTGCTTCGTTGGCGGAGGAAATCGGGCCCTTGCGTCGCGTTGCGCCAAGTAGTGGTTGTGGATCAACATCGACGAGGACCTGCGCGCCAACGGCGCGTCTCATCGACAACAAAAATGTCCTGTTTGCATGACTGGCAGTGACCGTGGCGTCCTGACGCGGTCACGTCGCCGATGCTTATTGGCTTGGTTGGACACTTCGAACCTTCCTTTCTCACCTCTCCTTGCGCGACAGACAGCACAACTGTTTTCAGTGCGCCTGGGCAGGATGAAGCCCCATGTCTGTGCACGTCCAACCGATCGGGACGGAGAGTCTATGAATACACTTGCCCGTCGAGAAGCGCACCCTGCGAGCCACGGTCGTGGGACGATTAGACAGCCGCGACCGCCGCCTGTTGTCCAGTATAAGCCACGTTTGCTGCCGTTGCCCAGCAAGCGCCGCAAAGCACGAGCACTTGGTTGAGAAAAACTCAGCCTGCATGCACGACTGATTGATGTCCCCGCGACCAAGATGGGAAGCCAATGAAGTCAACAAATGGTTCAGCACCAGGGCGCCGTCTCTTGGTCGATGTTAATTGCATGCGCGAAACGCAGTCGAACCCCACCCAGAGCACCCAACTTGCCGCAGGACAGCGTCCAGGACAACGCATAGGCCCGGCTCTCCCCGGCTCGCGCCGACGCGGACGAAGCGTCAACTTGTCGGTGGTCCCTGCGAGCATCAACAAACAGCGCGCTGGTCAACAACACTCTGCTGCGAGCGCCTCACCAACTCGGCCGCTACCCTCCATAAATACGCACACCCGTTCCCCCGCTTCGTTCTTGGACCCATCAATCCAGCTCTCGCCAACTTGCTCTCAACCATAACATGGATTCACTCAACGCCGCGCAGTCGTACCTGGCCGACGCGCTCGACCGACTGCAGCCTGCCGCAGAATCGCTTACGCGGACGGCAACCCCGAGCCGCATCGCGACGGCCGCGGCCGTGATTGGCGCAACATGGACCGCGCACAAGATCTACAAGCTGTTTGTTCCGCCGCGTCATTTGCGCAAATACACGACGCCCGGCATTTGGGCCACGATCCACTCCTTCTCTAAAAACATGGGGTAAGATCTTGCCACTCTCGGTCGCCGAATCAACCGCGTATTTCACTGACAAGATCTTGATGATTCTCAAAGGTATCTCGAGCAGCGTGAAGAACTCGGCGAGGCCATGGTGCAGGACGCGCTCAAGCGCGGGCTCATCAAGTCGCGCGATGACCCGCCGTTGCCCGCGTACCTGATCTGGCTGTATGTTTCCATTTATCTTCGGAGCGAGAGTCGCTTGGAGGCTGCCCGAGCTTGGCCAAGAATCAACGAGTGGCCCTGCTGACTGTACGCTGGTTCACGTCGTTTTCTTAGGATCGGGCATTGGGTCGTCGTCGTGCAAAATCCTGAAGACGTCAAGAACGTCTTGACCAACCACGAAACGTTCGAAAAGGTCCTGTTTGAGCTTGGCTTCACGGACAAGTTTATGGGCAAGAATCTGGTCGTCTCCAAGGTGCGCATCGTCGTCCTATTTCCGTTTTGACTCTCACGGCTTCCATTTTTGCGGTGACTGATCTCTGTCATCCTCATTTAGACGCCCGAGTGGAAGCGCCAACGCAAGGTAGTGAACCCGGCGTTCCGTCGCGGGTGGGCGACGTCGCTCTTCGGCACGCCCGCGCGCAACCTCATCAAGAAGCTCGATGAGTATGCGGCCACGGGCAAGGTTCTCGACCCGCCTGACTGGATGCACCGTATGGCGCTCGACGCGCTCACGCTGGCCGCTTTTGGCGACAACATTGATTCAATCAACCACCCAGACTCGCCCATGGTCTCGACTTACAACGCACTCATGGCCGAGACGGTCGACGTGTCCAAGCTGCTCAACCCGTTCTACAGGTGGTCCAAGGATGGAAAGCGCATGCTCGACCTGATTGCCACGTTCGACCAGTTCTTGTTCGACATGATCGACGTCAAGACGGCCGAGCTTGCTGCCAAGCGTGCGGCGGGGCTCCAGGACGACGACCACGATTCGCGCAATTTGCTCGAAATGATGATCGAGGCCGCCGAGGGCACCGATTTTTCGCGCGAGGATTTGCGCGCAAACACGGTCATTTTCTTTGTCGCTGGCCGTGCGTCTTTTGAACCTCTTTTTCCGCACCGTTTCCCTCTCCGTATTGGCTGACTTGATTGTTTTCTGTCCGATTCTAGACGACACGACGGCCAACGCGCTCGGTTTCGCGATGTACCTGCTCGGAATGCATCCCGAAATCCAGGAGCGCGCGCGGCAAGAAGTGATCTCGATCATGGGCGACGCCGACCCGAGCACCCCCGCCGAGGAGATGCGGTACCCGACGACCGACGAGGAGCGGAACATGACCTACTTGACGTGCATCATCAAGGAGGTGATGCGTCTCTTCCCCAGGTCCGTCCCGCCCGAGTCTTCATTTCCGTACCACTCGCGCTTCCCTCACTGACCGCGCCGACCTCTAGTATCGCCGTGCTCCCGCACCGCATCACGACGGCCCCCGTGACCCTGCACGACGGCACCATCCTGCCCAAGGACACGCGCGTCACCGTCGACATCTACTCGCTGCACCGCAACCGCGCCGTGTGGGGTCCCGACGCCGACGAGTTCAAGCCCGACAGGTTCTTGGATTCGGTCGGCCCGGATGGTCAAGTGCCGATGCACCCGGGCGCGTCCAACTTTGCCTGGACGCCGTTTGGCGGTGGGCAGCGCATTTGCCTGGGCCAGCAGTTTTCGCTCGTTGAGCAGCGCGTCGTCCTGTCGATGCTGTTGCTGCGGTACAAATGGACGGTGGTTGGTGATGAGAAGGCGCTTGCGGGAATGCCCGCGACGAAGCCCGGCACGCTGCTGCATGCCAAGGGGATTCAGGTGCGGTTGGAGCGTCGCTAAGTTTGGATGATGAAATTGGAATCCGGGCAAGAGCGCGAGAGGGACCAATTTCGCACGCCAATGAATATATATTTTGGAGCTCGTTGAGCTCTTGATACTTTGTGTCCGCTGTTTGTGCCATAGACGTTGATGCCAAGGAATATCAATCTCGATGGGTGAGCGCGCAAACGCTGGTGGGTTGCCGTTTCTCCACTGATTCGAACGAGTTGCGAAGGGAATCGAATTTGGACCAACTTCCACCGCCAATGCTTTATATTCCTCGACATGCATCCACACAATTTCTCCACCACTTTCATGCCGCCCACCGCAACTCAGCGCCGTTCGAGACGCACCTGGATCCCCTTAGCATGCAAGAGGTTCCCCGGCATCGACTCCGGCTTCCCCTTGAGCGCGTGCTCATCACCGACCACCGTCCACGTGTACCGCAACAGCAACATTGCCAAGACGACGCGCTGCTCGACCAACGAAAACTGCTGGCCGAGACAGATCCGCTGCCCACCGCCAAACGGCGTCCACCCGAAATTCGCCGCGGCCGGATGCATTGGGATCTGGCCGTCGGGACCGACCGAGTCGAGGAACCGGTCGGGCTTGAATTCGTTGGCGTCGGGACCCCACACGGCGCGGTTGCGGTGCAGCGAGTAGATATCGCCCGTGACGAGCGTGTCACGCGGGAGCATCGTCCCGTCGGCGAGGGTGACGGCCGTCGTGGTGAACCGTTGCGGGACGATGGTCAGGCTGGAATGGGTGGAGAAGGCCAGTGGAAGCAAGGGGAACTGCAATCGGGAGTGCAATGTCGCACACGAACCTCGGGAACAGGCGCATCACTTCCTTGATGCAGCAGCTCAGGTACGGCATGCGCCGCTCCTGGTCGGCGGTCGGGAACGGCATCGCGTCGTCGGACGTCGTGCCGTCCACGTCGCCTATGACGCTGATGACCTCTTGCCGCGCGCGGTCTTGGATCGCCGGGTGCATGCCGAGCAGGTACATAGCAAACGTCAGCGCATTGGCGGTCGTGTCATCTATGTTTCGCCAGCGTCGCACGTCAGTCATGTCCACCGGCGACCGGATAACAAAGCACTGTCGAGCACGTACGTCCCGCGACAAAGAACACGATCGTGTTCGCGCGCAGCTCCTCGCGCGAGAAATCGGTTCCCTCGGCGGCCTCGACCATCATTTCGAGCAAATCGCGCGCTTCGTCCTCCTCTCCACCGTTGGCACCGCTCGCCTCGGCCTTCCTCGCCGTGATATTGGCCACCTTCGAGTCGATCAGGCCGAAAACATACCGGTCAAACGCCTCGATCAGCGCAAGCGCGCGCCGCCCGTCCTTTGACCACTTGTAGAACGGGTTCATGAGCTTGGAAATATCGAGGATCTCGGCCATGAGCGTGTTGTAGGTCTTGACAATCGGCGCGTCCGGTTGGTTGAGCGAGTCGACGTTGGTGCCAAACGCCGCGAGCGACAGCGCGTCGAGCGTCATACGCTGCATCCATCCGGCCGGGTCCATAATCGTGCCCGACGACGCGATGGCGTCGAGGTGCTTGATGAGCTGCCGCGCTGGCAGGCCGAAGAGGGACGTGGCCCAGCCGCGGCGGAACGCCGGATTCACGACTTTGCGTTGCCGCTTCCATTCGGGCGTCTGGTAGGGGCTCGAGGAGTTGGATGTGAGAAGAGGTGCGGATTGCGCGGAAACATGTAAAAGAGCACATCAGCCGTACCTGAACGACCGCAACGTTCCGGCCAATAAACTTGGTCGTGTGGCCGACGTCAAACGGGAGCTTTTCAAACACGTCGTGCTTGGTCAAAACGAGCTTCATGTCATCCGGGTTGACGACGACCACGAGCCAGCGCCCAAAGCTACAAGGAATCCGCAGGAAGTCGACCGTGAGTGTGATGCCAAGCCAACAGCACGATTACAAGTTCGGGTCTACGCACAACCAAGTCAGGTAAACGGACGGCGTCTCGTCGCGCGACTTGATGATGCCGCGCTTGAGCGCATTGTCGCGCATCGCCTCGAACAGCATCTCGTGCTGCTCGAGGTAGCCCATGCGCTTGGCCAGCGTGCGGATCAGCGTCCAAGTGCCGGCCTTGGGGTACTTGCGCAGGTTCTGAGGCGGGACGAGGATCTTGTAGAGCTTGAACGTCACCCATGTCGCGAAAGCGACGGCCAGGGCCGCGGCAATGCGGTCAAACGATGCGCTGGCGACGAGGGTCTCCATCGTCGTGGTCGTTCAGGGAGAGAAGTAACGGGCCTCGCGAATCTCTCAAGAAGCACTTGGTGATGCTCGGCCTCGACTTGGCTTCACGCCGGCCGGCGTAACGGCGCGCGGCGGCCCATGACCCAGTGAGCGACGCCTGGCCCGTCCTCAAAACGCGGAAGAAGAGGGCCCACGAAGAGGAGCCAAGATTGTGCGTCGCACGATCCCTGGTGATTGCAGTGAGCGGCAGCCATTGTCGTCGCCGCGGAGGGCGGTACGTTGAACGTGGTTACCATTGCGTTTGCCGTCGGATGCGTGCGGCCGCGGACGGTGGAGCGAAGTTGCAGGATGCGGCAAGATGCGGTGGGCACACCCTCCAGGCGGCATGACGCGGTCACGTTTTGATATCCAATGCAAATGCCACCTCCTCTCATCCATGTCCGCTTCCTTGCAGCAGCCTCAAGAGCTTAGACGAGCCTCGACGACAGGTGGCCAAATCCTTCCCTCCCCCAACCGCCGTGCTCCACGCTCGACCATGCCGCCCGAGCCTCTAGCCATCAGCACCACCACGCGGGCTGCCCGGCCCAGCACCGCGACCATGACCACCACCAGCAGCACCAGCAAGCTCTGCTGCAAGCCTGCATCAACAACCCCGACAACCACGCCGCCCTCACTATCTCGCTGCCTGCTAACTGACCTGCCCGTCGAAATCATCGAGCAAATTATCTGCGCTTCCGGTTTTCTTGCCGCCGTCCGACTCTCGTGGACGTGTCATCGTCTGCGCGCGCTCGTCCTCGCGCTCATCCAGTCGCGCGTTCTCTTCACCAGCCCGTACAACGCCGACGTGCTCGAAGCACACGTTATTGTCACGCTCGGCCGCCGCGCACTGCTCGCCGGATACTTTGCCGATACTGTTCCGCACGCCGCGTCCGCCGTTGTCGTCGGCGTCGAGGCGACAACGGTCGCATCGCCGACTGAGCGACGGAGGCGGTCTATAACGAGCCCCGCCAGCCCGACGAGCGCGCTCGCGAGTCCACTGCGACGCCGTCGCTCGCCGGCCACGACGCGTGTGTTTGTCGAGCATGTGACGGTCAAGCGCGCGGGCAAGGCTGCGACGGCTGCGGCGGCAGTACCCAAGTTGCGCGCCGTGTGCCGCACGGGCATTGTGGTGGACATGGACGAGGTCGGCCGCGTACGCGCGTCGTTTGCCACGCCGGTCCCGATTAGGTCGACGATACCTGCTGTGGCTTCTGTCGCTGCACCTGCTGCCCCACCAGTCCCGCGCCGTCGCCCGTCAGTGCTGAGCCGTGCGCATTCGAGCTGGGCGCTCGACGACGACGAGACCGAGTCTGCAAACGACTCTGTCCACCGGATGCCAAGGTCGCATTCGGCGCCCACTCTCCTCAGCGTGCCCCCGGAATGCACGGCCAGCGTGGAGTCGTCGCTCGACTCGCTGCTCGCACAACGCCCCTGGGCCACTGCCACCACCGCTCCCACGCGCGTTCTGCGCGTGCACGATCTCGACCGAGTCCACCCGACCACCGACCATCCTGTCGTGCTGGAAGGGTCCGTCGCGCCCGCGGGGGACTGGCGCCGTGTGCGGCTCACCGTACGCACACCCGCTGACCAGGCTGGGTGGGGCCGGCGGTTACGCACAATGTCTGAGTCGGTGTCGTCGTCGGCGATCAATTTGGCGGCCGCAGCGGGTGGGAATGATGGCGAGAGTGAGGATGATGACGAGGAGGGAGACGATGACGACGATGTGCTTGTGTTTGTGCCCGCCAACGAACTGAAATTGAACGGGAAGCAGGTCCGGTCGGGCGTCGAGGCGCTCATGTTGCGGTACCTGGCGCTCATGTAAATCGGTTGTGAGGTGGGTGCCGACGAGTCGGCCAAGGGGCGTGATTAGCAATTGTCAACATCGTGTCCATTGAAATAAACAATCCGTTTGTTTGTGCTCTGGATACAAGAAATGATCAAAATCGTCTTTCTATCGCGACGTGCGCTCCGCTGCAGCAGCGTGGACCGGTGCAGGTCTTGCTGGTGCCTCGGCCGGCGCGGCAGCCTCCAGTCCATCTGCTTTTGCTGCCCCAACCAGTTGCTGCTGCTTCTCCACCGGCCGCGTCGTCGCCGCCGGCCCTGCCTGAGCCACAACGGTCGACGTCGGAATTGCCGCCTCAGCACCTGCCCTGGGCGTACAAATCAGCGCCAAGTTCTTGGTACTTGGGATCCGCAGCGCGTCGTACGTGACCTCGAACCCGTTGCGATCGCACAGCTCGCCGATATACTGCAAGTACCGCTTGTACCGCGACCCGGCCTTTTCGAGGTGCGGTGGGACCGGGAACGTGGATGCGGGCGCGGCAAACAAGTTGCCATCTTGGTTGTAGAAGCAGCACGGCAAAATGAACAAATTCGGCCTTGGTCCGGCGCTGCGCGTCCCGATACTGGCAATCCACGGGCACAGTTCGTCAGCGTGGTTGCCGAGCACCCACGTCACGCCCGGCGGGAGCGTGTAGGTCGGCAAATCGAGCGTCGACTCGATGAGCGAGGCCCCCTCCTCTTGCCACCGCGGCCAGATCTTGCGTGCACGAATGTCGACGCCGAACCCGCGGTACCCTTCCTTGTGCAGCAGGTAGGTCAGGAGGCCGTTGCCCGCGCCGAGGTCAGCAAAGTGCACGTTCGCGCGCGCAGACGCTCGCGCGGTATCCTCGTCGGTCTTCTCAGACGGCGAATAGTGCCGCTCCCAAAGCAGCGTCAGGTAGGACGCGAGCGCCACGTCCTCGTAGACGTATTTTTGCGGGTCCGTCTTTTCGGTCCACGTCGTGAGCAGGTAGGCGTACTTCTTTTTCAGCTGTGCGTACCGCGCCGAGTAGGCCGGTTTCGCGACAAGCACGTCCTTGTTCACAGGCGTGTACCCACCGAGCAAATCGTGCACCGACCACTTGTAGGCGCGCTGCAGCATCGTGTGCCAGACTTTGGCGCGCGTCGGTTCGTGCCCGAGTTTGGCGGCTTCGGGCGAGATGGGCAGCGTGCACCACGACAACCGCGTGCGGCCCACGGGAACAAGGTCCTCGGCGCGGGTTGTCGGCGTGATTTCAGGCGCAGCCGCGGCCGAAGGCAGTGTCGTGTAGGTGAGCGAGAATTCAGAGACCTGGAAGTAGGTCGGTGCGGGTAGCGGCGTGCGGTCGACGGCGTGGAACGTGAACTGCGCCGTCCCGAGCGTGGGGTCGAGCGTCCAGGTAATGCGTTCAACGACGGCCGGCTGCCACTCGCCCTTGGGGAGCAGGCGCCGCTCAACGACCGTGGTCGTCGACTGGCCCGTGGTGGACGTGGTTGTGGCCGCGGCCCTGGACGTGGTCGTGGACTTGCCCGTCCCCGTCGTGCTGCTCGTGTCGGTCATGGTCACGTCCATGGTTGTGGCCGTGGTCGTGGTCTTTGACAAGGGCTCGAATCCGCGGAATGGCGGGTAGACGATGGGCGTCAGCGCCGGGTCCGTGATCCAGCGCTCAATGTTGCGCGCGAACGTGGCCATCGGGAAGACGACATCTTGCTCGAGCGCCTCGATGCCGGTGGCCGGGTCGAGCGCAATCTCGGTCGGGTTGTAGAGCGTGAAAAAGTGGTCGACGCGGTCCTTGGGCTGCTTGCGCTTGCCCATGGTCGTTACTCGGTCGCTGGATTTTCGCGTTGTGTCGGGGATGGCTCGTTGGTGGCCGAATTGCCGCTCACGACGGCTTCGCGATCGCGGCTGAAGGCGTTGTTCACTCCGCGATCACGGTCACACCGGTTGACGGCGCTGATGCGGGCGGAGCAGGTTGTTTGGCCGACTCATGTGACTGGTTACCATTTGGTCGCAACCATTGACCTTGGTGCCTCGGCGCGCTCCTTCTCTTTGCCTCGTTCTGCCTCGCTCGTTCGTCGTCGACACCGTGACGCTACCCGCACCGACGCCGCACCCGGCCCCGCCGCCTCCGCCACCAACATCCACCATGGTGCGTGGTGTCGCCCCGCGCCCCGATGTGACATCACCACGCGCTCGCGCTGCGTCGTCGACCTGCGTCTGCGTTTCCCGCCCGCTGCGGAAACGGATGGATCGCCGTGACCACGCTGCGATCCACGGCCATCCCGACCGAACCTGGCCCGATACTGCGACTTGGACTCGTTTCACATTGCCGAGGGAGAGATGGATGGTGAAAAATACCCACTTTGCGGACGAGGGGGTCGGGACTTGACTCGCCGTTGCATCGACGCCTGCTCGTTCGACTTGCTGCTCGTAACACGAGCCGATTGAGCCATGGGCTGTCTGCGCACGGTGTTGGTCCTGTTGCTGAGCGACCCTTGGCCGCTGTTGTACGGTTGGGGCTCGTTGTCGTCTCGGTTGGCGCTCCATTCTGCCGACCGAATCGTCTTTTTCGGCTCGCCGTCATCGTCCTTAGAGCGTTGCTCGGCGAGTTGAGAGCACGGTCGGTTCGGCAGAGTGTCGCCCGATATATTTTGGTGCTCCTGGCGTTGTTCAGCGCGGTTGCGCGCGCCGGTGACTGTCTTGTCGGTTTCGCTTTTGCTCGAACCGGACGGGGACCCTGCACTTCATAGTGGCCGAAATGCCCCGAAGTGCAAGGGAACATGTGGAGAGCTCGCTCCTTCAACAGACGTGTATTTGCTGACGCTTCCGTGTGTCGATGTCTGTTGTTGCGTGCCGTCGCCTTTGTGCGTGCGCTGCGATGTTTCTCTGCGTTTTCTCCGCACTTTGCTGTGTAGACGACGACGCTCACTGCTGCCGCGGCCAAGAAGCAGGCCAACCCGATGCGCGAGCTCAAGCTCGAGAAGCTCGTGCTCAACATTTGCGTGGGCGAGTCGGGCGACAAGCTGACGCGCGCGGCCAAGGTGCTCGAGCAGCTCACGGGCCAGACGCCCGTCTACTCCAAGGCGCGGTACACGGTCCGGTCGTTCGGTATTCGCCGCAATGAAAAGATTGCCGTGCACGTTACGGTGCGCGGCGCCAAGGCCGAGGAGATTCTCGAGCGCGGGCTGAAAGTCAAGGAGTACGAGCTCAAGGCCGCCAACTTCTCCAAGATGGGCCATTTCGGGTTCGGCATCACGGAACACATTGACCTCGACATCAAGTACGACCCGAGCATTGGCATCTACGGCCTCGATTTTTACTGCGTCATGGGCCGCGCCGGGTTCCGCGTCTCGCGCCGCAAGCGCGCCGTGGCCAAGGTCGGCGCGTCGCACCGCATCACCAAGGATGAGGCGATTCAATGGTTCAAAAAGAAGTACGACGGCATCATTCTTAACAAGTAAATGTTTTTGGTTCTCTTTCTCCGAAATGACGATCCGGTCGGCCATTCTTGGTGTCAGGCCTCTCCCGCTCTTACAAGTCGACGCGTCTATCATGATGGACCGTCCGGCGCCCATCATGGCGGCCAGCGGCAGGGAGTGTCAGAGTCTCGCCGAGCCTGTCACGCGTTCAGTTCAGCGACCGCTTCAGCGCCCTCGTCCTGACCTGTCGCGAGGCATGCCGGAACGACCCTAGCGCTTGAGGCCAAACGCCGAAACCGGGCCGAAACGCCAACCGACGCCTTGCAAACGCCACCGTGATGGCAGGAATTGAGTGAGTCAAATCGGCCGGCGTGACTCGCGGCCCACGGTCCACACGACCCACAGCCCATCCCAACCTCTCCGTCGATACCGGGAGCTGCGGCGTGTTTACCGACCACCTGCACGGCGCCCACGGAGGCGCCGTCGTGTCGGACGACGGGCCGAAGCCCCGAGCTTGGGTGGCACGCGCGCCGCGTGGTTCGGTTCGGCCGACCCCGCTGTTTTCTCTTGACGTGCCAGTTCGCGGAAAAGACACAGGACGAACGCGAACGGGCGGTCGGCTGGTTGGACTCATTCACGCGCCTGATCATGACAGCACGAATGTGTTTCTGCAGCACGACCATCTCCAGCATCGTTTCTTGCACCGGCTTGGACTCTCAACCCATGAAGCAAGTCGCTGCATGCCATTGACGTTGTCCAGGGTTCTTCTGCTGCAGCAATCCCGCTCTCTCCCCGTCGCGGTCGTCTTCTGCGTTTTTCGTTGCAGCAACGAGCACCGATTGCTACAAGTTCCTGCGGCCGCGACCTCTCCAGCCGTATGTTTCGCGGATGATCAACCGCGCATGCATGGCATGTGCGCCGAAATGGAGGAGTGGATGAGTGTGAGCGCAGCTGTCCATGGATGAATCGTCGAGGTGGAGAAGGGAGGGACGATATGAGCCGGGATCGCGTGTGCTCACCGGTCGATCAACGGCATTCTTTCCTAGATCGCCGCCCGCTTTACGACGACGCGGCCCTTCTCCACCATGGCCCGCCATACTGCGCCGGCTGCGGCCCCGACCGCGGCCGCGAGTTCCAGTTCCACGAGCAAGTCCAGCACCGCCACCACCGCGCGCGCTGCGCCCGCGACCGAGGTCTCGCGCAAGAACCCGCTCGCTGCGACAAAACCGACCACGACCGGCGCCAGAGCCGGATCGTGGGCCGACGCGCTCCTGCCGTACCTCGAGCGACCCGAAACGTTTCCCGCGACGCACGTCCACTCGTTCTCGGCCGACCACGTCGTCGTTTTGGACCAGTTCCCAAAGAGCAAGGTGCACCTGCTCGTCATGCCGCGCGCACGCGTCGGTCCGCGCGGCAAATACTTGGCGTCGGTCGAGGACTTGGATCCGGACAACGAGGCGCACGTGCTTGTCGTGGAGCAGTTGACGGAGGTGTGCGGCGAGGTGGAGCAAGAGTGCGTTTCCTCGCAAGCGCGCGACGTCGCCTGTCTCTGCGACTGACGGCCAAATCGGCGTATACGGCTAGAATGCGCACCAAGTACCCACAACTCGAGTTTCGTGTCGGCATCCACACCGTGCCGTCGATGCGGCACCTCCACGTGCACGTCATTTCGCAAGATTTCATTTCCGATCGGCTCAAGACCAAGCAGCATTGGAACTCGTTCACCAGCGAGTTTTTCGTTCCGTGGGAGCGCGTCAAGGCCACGTTGGCCGCGGGGCAGCGCATCAAAGTACGATTTGCTCGCTCGCTCGCACCGTCTCGCCGGATGAACTGGACGTGATGGTGATTGCTGACTTCGTTTGGCGGCCAGATGGATAAGGCTGCCGCCGAGGCGCTGCTGAAACGACCACTTGTGTGCCACAAGTGCTCGAAGGCCGCGCGAACCATGCCCGACCTGAAAAAGCACCTAGAAACCCATGCACCGCTGGCCATAGCTGGGTCGTCACCACGAGAGGAGAATGTGGATTCGCCACTGGCCTAGCATCACGCAGCGCCCGCTGTTGGCCCCATGATGTTCGTTCAGTAACATTTATTGAACAAACTTTTTTCTCCACTACTCGTGCTGTTCGTGCCATGGGCTCATTTCAGTGCTCAGCATCGACGGCTCGCCCGCGTGGCCGTGATCCAAATTGAGAGCAGCAAATCTGCGAGACGCGTTGGTCTTGCGCAACCATGCAGCTGGCCCAACAACGTACCACGCGCATTCACGTGCCGGCAACAACATCCCCCGCATCGACGCAGCGACTGATCTTGCTCCTCCTCGTTGCCGTTTGGTTATCCTTGGCCCATACCTGAGCCGACGACGACCGTGCAAGTTCAATTATTCAACACCAGTCCACCCCGACGTGACGCGCGCGCGCCTGTGTCACGACCGTTCCCCTGAGCCCAACGCCTCGTCCCGACACCCAACGCAATCATGGGCAAGCACCAAAAGAACGACGCTGGCGGCGGCAACCTGCCGGCCGAGGACACGTCCAAGTCGACCGTGTTCGTGCGCGGCATCCCGACGTCGGCCACGAGTAAAATATGTGTCTCCGATCATTTTACCAGCATTTTTACTCGATAATCGTTCAAGAGGCCCTATGAGCTGACATGATCCGTTTTGCTCCCGTCTCTCCCTCTGTCTTGGTTCCGGCGGTTCCGGTTTGGCCATTTCTACGAGCTCGAGGCCTTCTTTGCCGAAGTCGGGCCTGTGCGCCAGTGCTTTGTCGTTGCCGACAGCGCCGACAAGTCCAAGAACCGCGGGTTTGGATTTGTGCACTTGTACGTTGCTTGGCGCCACCGATGGAAACGCTCTCCGAGGTTGACATTGACGGTTTCGCAGTGCCATGCCCGAGGATGCCGCGACGGCCCTGACCCAGCTCGCGACGACGCCGTTCAAGAACAAAGTCCTGTCGCTCGAGCTCGCCAAGAAGCGCGAGCGTGCGGGTACGCTGATTCCATGCTGTCGGCACTACTGTGTGAATGAGCAGGTGGACTGATTGCGCTTGCACCTCTAGACGACCGTAACGCCAAGAAGCGCCAGCGCAACGTGATCGAGGACACGGCGACGCAGGTCATGCCGAGCAACAAGAAGCCCAAGGTGCGCGCACTCTCATTGCTCAAGGCACCCGCCCTCTTCCGAGCCGTCCGCACTCACTCTTCCTTTCCTTCTCCACCTAGATCACGGCCGAAACGACCGCGCGGCTGATCGTGCGCAACCTGTCGTTCAAGTGCACGCCCGCGATTCTCAAAGCCGAATTCGAAAAGTTTGGCACGATCAAGGAAGCGACCATGCCGCGCAAGTACGAGCCCAACGGCCCCTACCGCGGGTTCGGCATGGTGCAGTTTACGCGACGCTCTGATGCGCAGCGCGCGCTCGAGGCCCTCAACGAGGCCGAGATTTGTGGGCGTGCTGTCGCCGTCGATTGGTGTCTGCCGCAGGGCCAGTTTTTGGTCGCCGAGGGCGTGCCTGTGGACGAGGTCAAGAAGCGGCTCCAGGATAAGTTTGCCAAGGGGCACGCGCGGCCCGAGGATGAGGCGGATATGGAGGAAATGGCGGATGCGGATGATCGTAGCGCGCGCGACCGGAAGCCGAAGCTGGAAACGACCAAGGAGGATGACGACGACGAGGATGCAATGGATGAGGACGGCGGTGAGGACGTGGATGCGATGGACGAGGACGCGGCGTCGGACGCTGACTCGGCCGCCAGCGGCTCCGAAAACGACGATGACGACGGTAACGACTCTGACGAGTCGGATGCGGACCCGGCTGCGCGTATGGCCGCGGCCAAACGCGCGCGCGGCGGTCGCCTGCCGTCAGCCGACGAGGGCACAACCGTGTTTGTGCGCAACGTGCCTTTTGACGCGACAGAGGAGGAGCTGCGCGAGTGTTTTGCCGCGTTCGGTAAACTCCTCTACGTGCTGATCACGCGCGACAAGGACACCGATAAGCCCAAGGGCACGGCGTTTGCATGCTTTGCTGACCGTGCGGGCGCCGACGCGTGTCTTGCCGAAGCCGCCAAGACCAACCACCTCGCCTACTCGATGTCGACAACGGCGTCGCTCTCGACCAATGCCGCGCCCGCACCCGCGCCGGTGCCGTCGAGCTCGTCGCTCCTGACGCCCGAACTGCCGTCGGCGCTGCACGACTCGCCCTTGGTTCTGGCGGGCCGATTGCTCAACGTGACGCGCGCCGTGGACCGTACCAAGGCCGCGCACTTGACGGCCAAGGAAAAATCGAAGCGCGAGCGCCGCGATAAGCGCAACCTCTACCTTTTGCGCGAAGGGTTCCAGGGGGACGTGGCCGAGCGCCGCACCAACCTCGAAAAGAACCTTGGGCTGTACGTGTCGCGAACGCGTGTGTCGTTCCGCAAGCTCCCGCCGACCGTCGACGAGCGCGCATTGCGTGCCTACGCACGCACTGCTGCGAGCACGTACCTGTCGCAAGTCGTTGCGACTGGCGAGGACGAAGACTGGCCGCGGCACCCGGACCTGGAGAATCCGGACACGTTCGAGGACGAGTCGAGCAAGCGCGATTTGAAGGCCGAGGTCAAGGCGATTCGCTCGGGCGTGTTCCAGGCCAAGGTCGTGCGTGAGCGCGACCGCGTCGACAGTAACGGCAACTTGCGGTCCAAGGGGTTCGGGTTCGTCGAGTTTGCGAGCCACGGTGCTGCGCTGGCGTGTGTGCGCGCACTGCTCGACTCCAAGTCGGACGCGGCGGTCGCGGCGTGGAAGGCGGCGCTTGCCGTCATTGAGCCGACTCCCAAGCAGAAGAAGGGCAAGGGCAAGAAGGTCACGGACGGCAGCGACGACGAGGCAGCAAGCGACGACAAGGACGCTGCGGGAGAGAAGCCAATTTTGCCGCCAGTCGTTCACGTCGAGTTTGCCGTCGAGAACAAGCAGGTCGTCAACATGCGTGACGCCAAGCTCAAGCGGCAGCAAAAGCTCGCGGCGACGGATGCCAAGGAGTCGGCTTCGTCGTCATCGGCGGCAGGAGCATCATCAGCATCGTCGTCGTCCACTGGGCACCGAGGGCACCAGGGTCGTGGCGCGAGTGCAACGCGCGGGCGGCCACCATCCGGCCGTGGCGGGTCTGGCGACCGCGGCGGCCGTGGCGGTTCCCGTGGTGGTTCGCGTGGCGGCGGTCGAGGTCGCGGCCGCGGTCGGGGTGCTCCGCGGAGGGCGTAGACTGCTCAATTTGTGTGCTTTTGGTTACATTCGTATTGTGCGTCGTTGTCGCAATCAGGGCAGCATGATTGATCACCTTCTGACGCCACATCCAACCGCTCGAACATGCAGCACACGCCAGCGCATGCTGCATCCGTCCATGAGCAACCGAGGAGCATCAAAACCAAATCAAACGTGAAGTATCAACCGCAACCAACCGCAAACTGTTACAACCCGCAATGCTTTGCCCATGTCTCGCCACGCGTAGCAAATACAAGACAATGCAATGCGCTCCTGAGTTGATGAGTTGAGCCATCAAGCCAGCATTTTGGCCGCGCCACGAGTTCCCGCTGCAACATCGACCAAATCCGTCTGGAAAGTCAGTGCTCACCCAGTTTATGGTATTCTCCACTCCGTCCGCCCGCAAGGCGTAATTGGTCGTTTGATTGGCAACAACCCCCAGCATGAAATCACAGCGACCACGACTTGGGCCCATAACCAAAATCCCTGCCGCCGCGACGGCCGTACTTCTATTGGTGCTCTTGCTTACGATTGGCCACCATGGCGTGCAAACAGTCGCTGAAGAAGCGGACCCCGTCATGATCCCCGGACGAACGACCGTCAGATCAGGTATGTGTCGCGACCCGTGTAGAGTATCGCATTGGCTTGTTCACGTACGCGGTTGAATGAACACCTCCTAACCAGGGAATCGCGATAGATTTTTCGCCCCCGCGCGAAACACACCGAGTTCGCGGGATTGCTGTGCGGCATCAAGGGACTGGCGAGCGACTGACGAGCATTCGTGCTCATGGCGGCGCGCGCGACGCCGACGGGAACTCGCAGTACGTGCGGCAGCTGAGCATCGAGCTGGAAGGTCTCGGCGACGATGCCAAGTTTCTCCGCCTGCAGGTGCGTCGGTTGCATGCCGTATTCAAGGTATGTGAGCGGTTGCTGACCACGATTCGATACGTCCTCAAAGCTCAACCGCGACTTGATTGGCCGGAATTACAAGCATATCATGGGTGACGCCGAGATGCCCGCACACACGGTTCACAAGAAGTGACCGCCGAATTGTTACTACCAGGGACGCGGTCTTACCAATGCCGAGGTTCTGCTGCAATGACCAATTTGAGCATCGAGCTGACTCGTTTCTTTGCCCAAGAATTTTTTAAGGGCTCCGTTGCGGGCGAGGACGCGTCCTTGGCGGCTCTTAGCCTTTGCGACAGCATGCACGGAGTGATCCACTTCAACGAGACGCACCGGTATGCGATCCGGCCGGACGCGGCAGCGTTATTGTCAACCCGCCAGGCACGGGATCCCGACTCGGCACTCGCTCGCCCGCATCAACTGATCCGGGACTCAGGGGCCGGCCGGGACGGATCTGGTGCAGCGGCCACAAACCACCATTTTTGCAACCACAAGACCATCGACGATGTGGATCAGCAACTTGACGAGGAGACCCGTGTCGAGGCCGAGCACATGCGCCGCGACGCTTCAGCGCTCCGGTCGGCGGCCATAATGGGCGGGGCACCGACGGTCAAGAAGCGCGGCCTCGAGACGAACAAGGGAGTCGAGATGATGGTGGTCAGCGACTATGAGCGGTACCAGGTTCGAAACCATCATTTGCGCCATGGCGTGAACGGGCAGACGAAGAGCGCGCGTGACAAACCCATCCTTTGTTTCTTGCTTGTAGGTGTGGGGCAACCAGACCGAGTTGTCAATTCTCGTCTTTGTGAATAACGTCGACTCGCTTCTGCGCAGCAACAAGATCCTCCCCGACCCCTACACGCTGCGCGCGACGCTCGTCGGCACGTACACGGCCACGTCGCCCATGTGGGCTCCGAGCAACGCCACGGTCAACGAGATTCATGTCCAATTTTGCCAATGGCGTCGGGACTGGATGACCGATCCGGCCTTTGCTGGTACCTTTATCGCGACCACCGCCCACACGCAACTCCTGACGGGTCGGTCTCTCGGCGGTGTATTGTGGGTCTCGGGCATGTGTTACTCGCTCTACTCGTGCAGCGTGGCGCCCGGCGTCAAGATCCCCGTCATGGCGGGACTCGGCATGGGTATGACGCATGAGCTCGCGCACAATCTCGGAGCGTATCACGACAACATTGGCATGTCGACGTGCAACTCAACCGATTATATCAAGAGCCCGTACTACTGCGGTTCGTGCCAGCAGCAGCCCGCTGCATTCAGCAACTGCTCGATCAACGAGATGCGCACGGTACTTGGGTCGCGTGCCACCTGCTTGGACACGATTGCGTCGCCGCGTTGTGGATTCGTTGCCAGGGGATCTTCACGTGAGATTCGCCTCTTTGGTGTTTCTAAATTCTTCTCCACCCGGTAGCAACGGTCAAGTCGACCCCGGCGAGGAGTGCGACTCGGGCGACCCGTTCCACGGCAGCGCGTGCTGCACCACGTAATGCACATGGCGTGCCGGTGCCGTGTGCGACAACACGAAAGGCGCGTGCTGCCGCGGGTGCCAACTCATGCCCGCTACGACCGAGTGCCGCACAAGCGCTGACCCATTCTGCGACGTGGCCGAGTACTACACGGGCGGGTCGCCTGTGTGTCCCGCCGACATGGTCCTGCACCCAGGAACAGCATGCACGTCGCGCGCGGGCAACCCGGGCCGCTGTGCAAGCGGCACGTGTCGGTCGGACATTGACGTTTGCAAGGGTTACGGGCTCACGTATTTGCCGCGATGCGATGGAACCGCCGTCGGGTACCCGTGCCGCATCTGGTGTGTGTGGGGCGACGGCCGGTGCATGACGTGGGGCGACCTGCACGCCAACGGGACGCCGTGCATGGCCGGGAACGTGACGGGCGTATGCCTTGACGGGAAATGTGGACGCAGATCGGCAAGTCAGCGCTGTGCGGGTGCGTGCTTTTGAGCCTCTCGTGGATGAGGTTGCTGAATTTCGAATAACAAACCATTCGAGCGTAGAAACGGCGTCCTCGACCCGGACGAAGAGTGCAACCCGGGTAACACGATCACGGGCACACCGTGCTGCCAGGCCAACTGCCGACTGCGCCCCGGCGCCGCGTGCGACGCATCTCTCGGTTCGTGCTGCACGCCGCAGTGCCAATTTGCCGACAACTCCACCGTGTGCTGTGGGCCCGCGCGCACCAGACCCCGTGCGTCGTGCGATGTGGCCGACTATTGTCCGGGTGCGGCCGCGACATGCCCGTACACGTTCCAGCCGAATGGGACCGCGTGCGTAGCGGGAGCAAACACGACGGGAACATGTGCGGCGGGACTATGTGTGGCAAACTCGACGCGTCCAAGTGGAACGCTTTTGACGCAAGGCAATTTGGCAGCCGGTAACAGCTCGGGCGGTGCAAGTTCAGCTAAACAGCGGAGGCGGAGCGGGCCCGATGGGAACTGCATGGACCGCATCTGGGCGGTGGGAATCGTGGCGTTAGGGCCGATCATGAGTGTACTTGGTGCGGCGGCGCTGCTCTGGGCGTAGGTAGCGGTGGGAGCCGTGGCGGGTGGTGGAAAGGACTTTGAACCGAACTGTGGGTCCGACAGATTACAATCATCTTTGACGACGAAGAGAAACAAATTGTGCCCACAAACGATTTGAAGGTCTGAAGCATAACCTGGCCTGCTGTGTCGAGAAGAGACAAAATCATGTGCACACCGATGACGATACTTGACACGGCATGCTGAAACCACTGGGGTGGTGTCAAAGAAGTGGTTAATTGCACCGCCATCGCATCGCCATATGACTGGAGTACTTCTGCATCGAACCGCATCGACAAGATAAAAGGATTGAGGCAATTAATTCAAACAAAAATCCACAGATATCATGACCATGGGGGCGGGGGAGGGGGGGGAGGGTGACAGGCAACAATGGATGCTTGCCATGACCCACCCCACACTCAAATCAAGAGCGGCCACCCCTCGGCCGGCGGCGATGGTGGTGGTGGTACCACCATACTCGCCCACGCGCCCCTCCTCCTCCAAGCGCGGGCGTCGGCGACGTTGCGCGCCACGGATCAGACATGTCGAGTGCCGGCAACGATGCCGCCGTTGCTGTTGCTGGCGCTGCTGGAGCCGGCCCCCTCGTCTGGTGTGTGGCCAAGATCGTGCGGAGCGGGTTTGCTGCAGTCTTCCTATTGATAAAAGGAAAGGAAGGGTTGAACATATAACCGGCCTACACTCTAAAGCGCAGTTCATTCAACCAAGATATAACGTCTATCTATCAACCAATGGTGCCACCCCCACCGCCCTTGCACCATTGGGCGGCGGCACAGCAGTGGTCTGCCTTGACCGAGAAACCGGTTCTGGTGCTGTGGCTCCTGGCAAGTACAACGGCTCCAGGCTATTCTGCTGGAACGGTGCCGCTGTCGTTCCTGGTCGAGCCACGGGCGGCAAGTAGAGCGGCTCTGGTACAGGCGCTGTGGTGGGAGATTGGGTCACAGAAGGAAGGAGACGGTGACGCCGACCAGGACCGGGAGTACCAAAAATGATCGGCCAATCATCGGTCGGACCCTTGACGGGTGTCGGCGCCGGCTTCGGCGCCGAGGGGGTCGCCTGCTTTTGCTTGCGCCAGTGCATCACCAACAAACCGCACCCGGCGACCACGAGCGCGGAACCAATGACAATGAGGGAAATCGGACTGGTTTTGAGCTCGCCACTGCCACTCGGGCTGGATTCGGTGCTCGGCGACGCCGTGGGCGGTGCCGTGGGCGATCCGTCGGTGGAACGCGATGTCGACACGGCGGTTGGCGAGCCCGTGACCCACTTGAACTTGAGCGACGCGTCCGACTGCGGCTGCACCTGCAAAAGCGACAGGAACGGCGCGTAGCCGCCGTCGTTCTTGCCGTCGCTCGCCACCTGCTCACCGCCAACGTAGATAATCACGTCTTCCAGCATGTACGCGCACCCGGCGACGAGCGACGCCGGCCCATTTGCGGCATTGACAATGGTTCCGACCTGGGCGCGGCCCGTCGACAGGTCCGTGTACTCGACGAGCGCGTACGGCTTGACCGCCATGAACCCGCCAACGTGAATCACGTACCGGCCCTTGAAGACGAACGACCGGTGCTGGTACCGCGCGCGCGCCATGGCGGCCGACAGTCGTGTCCACGCGAGCGATTTCATCTCGAGCAGCCACTGGTCGCCGAGATCCTCGTCGGACGCGACAAACCCGCCAGAGAGGAGCTGGTGCGTCGCGTTCCAACGGCCCATGGTCGCGAGCTGCCGCGCCGACGGCCCGCTGGATGTGACGTTGGTCGCGGTCGACTTGCCGTCGGGCGAAACGACCGTGAGCGGGCTGAGGTTGTTAATCTCACCGCCCGTGTCGTCGACGCCGCCAAACGTGTAGACGGCCGACTCGCCGCTGGTGGCGGCAGAGGCCTGCAGGCTTGACTTGAGCGCCACGTTGGTGGTGGTGGTTGACAGTTTGCTCGTGCCGCCCTTGGACGGATCAAACTCGTAGACGGCCGGGTTCGGTTTCTCAGTCGACCCGCGGACCCTGCCAGCGAGAAGGACGTGACCATTGGGTTGCACGACCGCGACTTGCTTAGAAGGGCCAGCACTGGACAGTTCAAGCATGCGGTGCGGCTGCAAGTCCGCGGCCACGCCCGTCGCGACGGTCTTGGCATAGTCGATCGAGTAGACGCCATTGAACAGCCTTTTAGTGGAGGTGTTGGGCTCTGGTTTTGACGAGAATAATTACGCCATGGTCAGCTGTGCATTTGACTAGTTGGTCACATTTCAGACACAAATCTGTAATGTCAGTTCGACGACCGCGATCCAACGCACCGCCAACGTAGCCGCCAAACAGATACAATCGCGTTGTAACAACGGCACAGGCGCTTTACGACGACGTCTCTGACGCGTTCATGCTTGAAAAGCTCACCGCGGCTGCGTCGGATGCCGGCACATGTTGCATGAGGGCAACAAATAGAGCAACGGCAACAAGTACAACCTGCAACACACGGGAGCGCGTCGTTCTCGTGCACATGTTTGTTGTTCGCCTCGACAGGTCGTAAGTACACGAATCGTCGAGATTGGGAAACGACAGACGATTATGGCGTCGTGATCACAGCTGAAGGAACGCGCGCCGGCCTGGGAGGAGCTGGAGCAATGAGCTGTTGTCGGAAAGGCTGGTACTAGTCGTTGCAAGGCCTGATCAGCGAACTTACTGTACTTGCTGCGCGCGTCAAGGTCCCCGAGAGAGAAAGGCCCGTGGCGGCGTGACGCTCGCGACGTGTGCAAGTTTGGAAGCGAACCATACGCTCTGGTGAGCCTTGGGCAAAGTATGATCGATTTCGAAGCGGCGTCCGAGGTGTGGCGTCGGCGCCCATGGCCCTTGCTTGTGCTCGTTGTTGTGTTTGCTTTGAGCATGGTGCGTTACAGAGCGCAGCTTGTGCTCGACTTGCGCCTCATCTGGCGGGCCAGCGACGCGTGGGCTGGCTGGCCGTGGAGATGCGTGGCGACTGTGATTTCTGTCCGGTAGTGATCACACAGTCGGGCGTGTGCGGTCGCTTTCCAGCAAACGGGTCGGGCAGTCGCGATGGACGGTTTAAGGCCGAAACGCACTCGGAAATCAACTTTCATGTAGGCATCGTCCCTCGCCCTCACGCTCAATCCAAGAGTGACCACCCCTCGGCCGGTGCCGGCGGTGGTGGAACCGCCGCGCCTGCTCCTGCCCTCCCTCCTCCTCCAAGCGCGGGCGTCGGCGACGCCGCGCGCCACGGATCAAACATGTCGAGTGCCGGCACCGACGATGCCGCCGTCGCCGTTGCTGCCGGCGCCGCTGGAGCCGCTGGCCGCGGCGCTGCGGGCTCGGGCCGCGCAAGCGTCATTGCCGCAGTCGGCGCCGGTGTTGTCGCATCCTGGAGCGGCGGGAACGCGGCCCACCAGGGCTCCACAGACGTATCCGTGCTCGGCGGCGGCAGCCGCCTGGCGCCACCGTCGTCGTCAAACGAAATTAACTGCGCCTCCCTCGTCTGTTGCTGCGTCTGCTGCGCGGCCAAGATCGCGCGGAACGGGTTCGCCGCGGCGCCACCGCCCGTCATACCGCGGAGCAAGTCCTGGTAGAGCGCCTGCTTTTTTGCGTGGTCGACGACCGTTACGGGCGCGCGGAACAGCGCGAGCACAGGCTTGTGGTCCGAGACCAACAATTCGGCGCGCTTGTAGACGTCGAGGTTCATCTTCGCGCTCGACTTGTAGAGAATCCGGTCGCACCACGCCGGAATCCGGTTCTTCTCGGAGGTGTCGTACGTGTGCGTGCCGTTATTGTATTTGTAGGTTGGCGCAAACGTGACTTCGCCCTCGGTGTACCCGGCAAACGCGCGCGCGTGCGCGCGCTGCACCGTCAGCTGGTCCCGACGCAACAGATCGAGCAAGCGGTCCTGTGCGATCAGGTCCCGGACCGTCTCATTGTCGAGGTCGATTCGGTAATTAAAGTCGCCAAACCAGATAATGTGGTCGTGGTCGGCGATCGTGCGTCGGCCACGCTTGAAGACGGTTTCGGATAAGATGGTCGCGTAGTCGCGGTTGCGGTCATCGACGGCCGACTGGCCTGCGGCAAAATGCGCGGTCACGAAACAGAAGGACGTGTCGTGCACGTGCAGCGAGACGGACAGACCGCCCTTGTTGCCCGTCATCCCGCGCAGGCCCGTCTTGACAATCGACTTTTCCACGCCGTGGATCGCTGGGGTCAGGTCGGACCGCGCAAAAACCAGGATCGCAGCCCCCACGAGTTGCCCGTCACAGACCAAGACGTAATCGGCTGCATGGTGCGCGCGCCGAATCGCCGTCGTCAGTTCCTGCTGCCAGACTTGCCGCTTCATCGGGTCGGCCGAAACGATTTGGCCCGCAGTCAGCTCGACGATTTCCTGGAACCCCATGACCACGAGGTCCGGCGGAGGCGAGCCCTCGATGCCTGCGTGCACCCACGGGTCAATCGGTTCTTGCGGTATGCAACCGTTCACGTTGTACGTGCCGACGTGGACGTGCAGGGTGCGCGACGACGTGTACTCGGCGGCACGTTGCGTGACGGCTTCGGCAACCGCGGCGAGGACCGGGTCGCGCACGTCAATGTCGCGTGGCCGCGCCTTGCCCAGGAGAAGGTCAATTGTGTCTTGCCGCGACTTGTCCTACACTCGAGAATCGGGAGGTGTCAGCTACGAGTCACTGTTGGGAATCAGAGATGGGGGAGAGAGCCGACCTGGAAGTTATTGATCACAAACCGGTTGACCGACTTGACCGAGTCGTCAAGGAACCCGGCCAGCGTGCGCTTGCCGGACCGCGTGAACCCAGACTTGAGCGCACCCGTGCCAGCGTAAATTCGCGACAGCGCGTCGCCGTTATTGGCCCAGAGCTCTTTGAACTCCTCGTAGAGCGCCGTCGGCACGTTCGGAATGAACATGCGCAGCGCCTGCTCTGCAAACAGGCCCTGTACGACGTTGGTCCTACAGAGCAACAAATCAGTATCAGTCTCGAATTGAGTCCAGCGATCCGTGCAATGAGAGACAACGTACCGGTCCAAGCAGTCGACGCAATTCACGCGAAACACGCCCATTTGCGACTCGATCGCCTGGCCCAATACCGGATCGAGCAAGAAACACCGCATGTTCTCCATGCTCGGGCCCACCTTGTTCACCAAATCCTGCAACGCCGCGTAATTGTTGCCCTTGACGCTCGCGTGGAAATCGTACTGCACCAGCGCATCCGCCCCACTACTCACGAGCGCCGCAAACTGCGCCGTGTACTCGTTCCCCAACACACTTTCGCCGGCGCCGTCCTGCGATAACAAATTGACTGCGGTGATCGACGGGCCGTAATTGGCGTGCAGGTCCGTGAAGTGCCGGTCGAACGCTGGGCGAGTCGCTTCGCGTGCGCGCGTGATCACGACCTTGTGCCCCACGACCTGGAGGCCGGGCTGGTCCCAGAATACGGGCACGGATCCGCGCACTTGCACAAACGAGAGAACGGCGGCGGGGGACGCGTAGAGCATTTCGGTTTCGACGAAATTGGCGACCGCGCCCGTGTCGTCGATGCCGCGCGTGTTGTACCGGGTGCCGGCGCGGCGCGTGGAGACGCGCGAGATGACTATGTAGCGGAACGGGTTAGAGCCGTTCGTGATAAAAAAATATATATATAAAAACAAAATCAACGCGGCAAAAGTACACACCGGTGAGCGAGTGCGTGCGATCAGACGTGACGGCCTTCCCGACATAGCCCTGAATCGCAAACACGAGAAATCGTGCCATCGCCGCATCCGCGTCCTTGGCCGCATCGACGACTTGTGCGAGCGCATGCACCATGTGGTGGTTCCAAATATACTGCGGGTCGCGCGACGGCGTCGGGTGCGTGAACCGGTACTGCGCGCGCCGCGAAAGATCGAGGTCGCCGGTCGTGTAGTAGAACGTGCCCGTGGCTAAGAGCCGGATCAGAGCCAGGCAAGGGTGTGCGGGCGGACCGCCATTGGCCGCAGACGGGTCGAGGTCGATGGCCGACGCGCCGGGTGCCGAGAGGGACGGGATCGCGGTCGCGACGCGGTCGTAGGCGTCGGTCGAGAGCGAAACACTGACGGGAAGAAGAGAGAGGGGCTTGAGTGGCGTCACGGCAGGACAGGAATTCGGAAATTCACAGTGTATGGACGTACAAGTCGACTTGCGTGATGAGCATGACCGTCGACCCCTCGAGGTCGATGACGGGCTCGGCACCCGTCACCACGCCCACAAACACGTCGTCGCCGACAGCCAGCACGCCGAGCAATCCAAGAACGGGTTTGGCGGTGCCCTGGTCCATTTTCGCAAGCTCCAGCGCAGCGACTGGCACGACACGCGCATTCAAGACGGCCGTCGAGGGTGTCGCGTCGACGATCTGCAGGTGTAGGGCCTGGCGATCGCTGCGTGCGGCCTGCGCGGCCGACATGCTGTAGTCGACGCGCGGCACCAGCGTGACCGACCGGCGCGGACTTGAGCGCGTGTACAGGGCCCATGGCGCGTGCGCGGCGGGCGAGGCCGGTGCCGAGTAGGAATAGCTGCCAGTGCCAGCGCCGTTGGTGCCGACAGCGCCCGGGTAGGCGCGGGAGTCCATGGCAGATAAGTGCAGCTGAAGAGTCGTCGGCTTGTTCAAAGAGAGAACGACAGTTGGCTGACAGCGGCGATCTGGGGGTCACGGCTCACCGCGGCGGCGTGACTTGGGCGCGGGGTCGGCGGCGCTGCAGCAAGCTGGCGACGTGTGCTCTTGCTTGTCGCTTGGATGAATTGGCGGGTGTGGAGCGCGTCGACAACGGGGACAAGGGAGAGGAAACGGGCAGCGGCGAGCTCAACGATGCGGTAGTGGGGCGTTCAGCTCAAGTATGCGGTGGTTAACGTGCGTTGCGCCACCCTTGTGTCTCGCGTCTCGCGTCAGCGACCGCCCATGTGCGCGCACGTGAGCGCGTCGCGTCACTGGCACGCTCGGCTCCACTTCGCGCCACGGCGGCCCTGCGTTCGATCCCTGTCGCACACGCTCGCCGTCGCTGCTAACGTCCCGCACGCGCTCCGCTCCGACGGCATTCGATGCTCACATTGCGCTTGTTGGCTCCGCTCGCCATGATTGCACCGATGGCTCCCCGCCGCCGCATCCTCCCACGCCGCACCTGCCGATGCCGATGCGACTTGCCCGCCGTGGGGAGCCATGACGCTCCATGACCAACCAGCCCGCATGGCGCGCGCGCGCGCGCGCTTCGACCGCGCGACCAAGTCCTTGGGACTCGAGAACGTGCTGCGCGCCCGCACAAGACGCGCACCATCGCGACTCGACCACGTCCTCTCGCCCGCGCTGCCGCTGCCGCTGCCATCATGCCGCGCCGCCGCACGCTTCCTCCCCCGCACGACGCTGCGAATACTGCGGGCCCTCTCTCTGCCCGCTCGCGCGCTGCCCACTCGGACCCCGTTTGCCAAGCTCAAGGCCGAAGTGACGCGCCGTTCTTCTCGGCCACCAAAGACGCGTGCCGCCGCCGCGTCCAATCCCAGCACCAGCAACACGCAGCAGACGCAGCAACCACAGCAGCAGGCCGAAGTCACGATCCGTGCCGACAGCCCAACGACTACTGAAGCCGTTGCCACGCCGCTGCCGCCGTCGCTCGCGCTCGATCTCGATACGTCGACGCTCTTTGCCACGGCCGTCTCTTCGGCGCCCGCCGACTCGTCGTTGCACGTCACCTCGACCACCACCACCACCACCCCGCCCATCTCGTCCGGATCCGGCTCTGGATCTCGTTCCGGCTCTGGCTCGCTCGCTGCCGCCATGGAACCCGCGTCGCTGATTCCCACCACGGACGCTCCGAGTAGCGGGTCCAAGAGCTCGACGCCTGAGCCATCGGCACCCGTACTCTTTGCCAATTCGCGCAACGACTTTCTGCATTATAACCCGGCGGCCTCGCCGAACCAGCTGCTGTTTGCGCCCGGTCCGCCCGCCGACCACCATCCGGCGTTCCAGTTCCAGCTTCTGCAGTACACGCGCGGCGAGGCACCGAAACCCGTCGCGCGCGCACAGCTCGAAGATGGGATGAAGGTATTGCTGTGCGTCGTGCACCCGCGCTGGTACCTCGGGTTCAAGACGACCGGTGACATGTTTTTGCTGAATACGCCCACGACCATGACGTTGTGGACCGTCAAGGTACGATTTCCCTTCTCTCATTGTCGCGGACGGGATCGTCGGCTCGCGCGCGTGTGTGAGGAGCCATTTTGTCTGCTCATTGTTCGTCTTTGATTCCTTGCCACTCGCCACGCTTGATCAACAGACATTCGGTCCCCTCGAATTCGCGCTCGTCAACGAAGAGAATCAGTGGCTCGCGCCGCGCGACGGCACGCTCGCCGTCGTCCCACCCCCGCCCTCCACGACCCCACCGCCGCGCCCACTGCTCTTCCACGTCTTCCCGGTCCGCGCCGAAGCGCGCGACCGGACGGCCAAGGGCGATTTCGCCGACACCGACCTGCCGAACCCCGAGTCGCTCCTACGCCGTCCGTCGGTCCAGCAGAACTCGCGGTCCGCGCCGGGCACGGCGCTGTCGGCTCCAGCACCGACGCACGCGCACCCGGGACGCGGGTCCAACTATTCCACAAGTGTCGGACCCGGTCCTGGGGGTCCACAGGGACCGCGGCCGATGACGAACATGCGCGGGTCCGGTGTTCCCGGTGGTCCAAGCCGGCACCCGAGCGGCGTGTTTGCGGCCCGGCCGCACTCGTCGACCGACCCACAAGGGATGCGGCCGGACTCGGCCATGGCGCGACTGTCGAACACGAGCAAGAAACCGTACCCGCCGCGCGGTCCGCCCGGTGGTCCTGGCCGCGACGGTCCCGATGGCCGCGATGGCCGTGAGGGTGGTCCTCCGCGCGGCCCACCGCCACCGCCGCCGAACCCGAACGTGCTCGCGTCACCCGTGGGCATCATGGACACGAAAGGGCGGATGCTGTGCAAGTCGGTCGATGCGCCGTCGCGCGCGACGCCCGCGGGTGCAGTCACGTACTATGTGGATAAGAAAAAGCGCAAACCGGGCGCGCCAGCCGAACAGGCGGCCTTCTTTGCCGTGTGCTATGCCGAGCGCGAGAAGTTGCCGGACCAGGACGCGGATGCCTCGCCCGCGGGTGATTGGAAGGTGGGCGCGCCGATCGACGTGACCAAGGTCCAGGACCGCGCGGTCATTCTCGTCACGGCCGACGCGGGGCGGTACCTGTGCGCGAGCAAGGGGTCCGGCGGGGGGATGGTGCTCGGCGAGGCTGCGGTCCTCGACGCTGCATGCTTGTGGACGTACATCCCTCTGCCGCACTCGTCGCTGGCCTTTGCACTGCGCGCGGGCGCGCCGGCGAATCCAGTCCCGCCGCCACCCCCCACGGCCCCACCCGGCCCCGCGACCGTGGTCCAAGTCATGGCGTCCCCGCCGCCGGCCGACGCGCAGTACGTGACGTTCCACGAGACGAGCGGGACGGTCGCGCTCGCCGCGTCGCCGTCGGCACCGCGCGTCGCGCCGACTCAGGTGCTCAAGCTGGCCGTGGCCCCGCCGCTGCAGGCAGCGATCGCACAGGCCAACATGCAGCGCCCGGTGCCGCCGAAAGTGATGATGTTTGTATCGATTGCGATGATGTGTACGGGCCTGTTGTCGGCGTCGTCGATCATCGCGCAGTTGGTCACGCGCGTGAACACGCAGCAGCAGAATAATGGCGCGGCGCCTGGCGGTGGGCCGAAAGTGGTCACGGAGGTTGTGGTCGCGAGCCCGGCGCCGCCGGCCGCGGCCGCGTCGGAAGTGGCGGGGCCGGCCGCGACGCCGGCGCCGCAGAATTTGATTGCTGGGGTGCAGCGGGTGCGGCGCATAGCGCAGCTCGTGCGCCGGCAGCAGGGGGAGGCCAGTGTTGTCATTGCTACTGCGAGTACGGCGACGACGACGATGATTGCGGTCCCAGCGCCGAGTGGGACCAATGGCGGTGTCGCGTGGGTGGATGCGCGCGCGAACATAGGTGCGTCGGATACGGTCGCACCGTGATCGAGCGGTCGAGGGAAGGGAGACGTGGTGGTGATGTTTGTATGGTGTGCTCAGCATCTTGCAGAGTTTTGTCGGGTTTTGTTTCTGTGTTCGGATCACTTTTCGTGTTTGTCGTTTTCGCGGTCTTGGCTGTAAACCGTTGTTTGGCGATGAATCCGTGGTTGATGCTCAGAGGCGCGCAGACAAAAAGGACACGAATGCAGACTGGGATCGCTTAAGTCACAATTAATTCATTGATCGATTGATTGTGACGTCGTGACAGTTGCTGTCAGCTTGTGCGCACTTCCTCACTGGCACAGGTGACCACCCTTGATGCTCTGGCACTGATGATGTGCATGGGCATGCATCAGTTATTCATAATGTTTTCGCTTTCCATTTCCTCCCTCACGATCACCCCAACCAGTTTTCACCCCTTGCTCGGCGTCCTTGTTCAGCATTCACCCTCCCCTCTTCAAAACTGATAATCCCCCCCCCCCCCCCCCCAAACCAAACCAAACCAAACCAAACCAAACCAAACCAAACCAAACCAAACATGTTGCGCGCCACCAGCAGCCGCCGATAGAATATTCCACCACAACGAACACCTGGACGCGCGCTACCAGGCACGGCTGATGGCCCTTGGCGCGCAAGGTATGAAAGGCTGGCTGGTCCTCGTCCCCGCTCCTCCACCCCCCGCTCCCCCACCTTGCACGCGCATCTTTGCCAAAGAGACCGCAACTACGCCTGCAACCGTGGACACCCACACCATGTCCCCAGTCGTCGTCGCCAACGCCGCCCCCCCCCCCCCCCCCTACCGCTCAAGAAGCCCAAGGCGCAGATCGAGACTGCCAATGGCACGCTTTCCGCTCACGCGGCCATTGTGAAGGCCGCGCAGGACGGGGACAAGGTCGACAAGGATGCTGTTGCGACACTCGTGGCCGCTATTGGCGAGAATATTGCCATCGTCGTGTCGCGCGACATGTTGCTTGCCCACACGGTCCTGCTCGCCGCGTTCCATCAGCATCTGCGCGATGACATCAACGAGGCCGAACCTGTACGTAACAGCCTTCAGTAGTGTTGCAGTTTTCCACATGCGACTTGCTGACCGTCAATTGATGCTCTTGGGGTATTTAGAGCGTTCCTGTGCTCGGGTGAGACTCGCCACCTCGCGTTCATGGACGCGGTTGTGACGGCTATCGTCCAGGGCGAAGTCACGATTGATAACCTGCTGCTTCCGCTGCGACGTGGCCATGTTCTGGCACGCGCACATGGTATGGTGGAATTAATTGATGACTCTCATAATTGTGCACGACACTCGCGTCAGGAATATCGACTCAATCATTCGACTCTGGTCCCAGCACCACCTGGCTACCAATCTATGTGAGGACGTAACGGCGCCAATGTTTTCTACCATCCCATGGAACTCGACCTATGCCAGAGTCGCAGTGGCAATCGCAGCCGAGGCAGCAGCAATGGCAGTTCCCGAACCCATAGAAAGCCAGTCGTGGAAGCAGCAGCCAACGTCGTCGGAGCATGCGCACTCTTGCTCGTCGTCTCAGCACGGCGTGTCGCATTCGCAGCAGGAAGCGACCCGTCGTCCTTGAGGCACACGGCGCAAAACTTGCACTCGATTGGGCGCGCCGGCATGGTCCAGGGCGGGTAGGTCTTGGTCGCGAGCGCCGACTGCACGTCGACATTGATCGCGTGCGCCTGGAACAGCGACAGCCGCGTGCTGGGCGCCGCACACAAGCGCGGGACCTCGGCCACGGTTGCCTCGACCCCGACCATCGAATCCATATGCACGGCAACGCCAAATGACCCGACGAGGAACAAGGACCCGTCGAGCGCAAACGACGGGCGCACGTGCGCGGCGATCTTGGCCGCAGCGTTGGTCGGGGCGCCATGAGGCATGTGCGGCGTGACGGCGGGCTTGCCCTCGGTCGAGAGCTTGGGCTTGGCCGTGAATCCGGGCGCCGACATTGACCAAGTAAACGGGAAATCGACATTGAACCCGGTCTGCAGCGAAAACGCGCCCGCGTCGGTCGTCATCGTCGACACGTCGTACTCGATGGCCGCGTCCAGGAAGAGCGACGGGCGCAGCTCAAAGAACTTGCCTGCCTTGACCGGTGCATCGGCGCCTTGGCAAGCGTACCGCGAATCAAGTCCTTGGGCCCGGCCGTCTTGGAGACCAACACTTACAAGTCGGCGTTGGCCTTCAGGTCGCCCACGAGCGAGACCGTGTATTCAGAGAGCTTGAAGATGGACCCGACAAACTTGACGCGCAGCCCGACCTCACCCGCGGCAAAACAGTTCGTGCACGACGCGGCCACGTCATGCGACGCGGCAATCAGCAGGTTTGCCTGCACGACGTTCTGCGCGGCCACGTCGTAGTTAACGCCGGCGGGAACTTGAGCTTGGACAGACCGTCGCTCACCCAGTCCAAGATGCCGCGCATGCTGAGCGTCGGCGCTGTGGTCGTGTTAGCGCCCATCGCGTACTGCGTCACCTCGATATCGTACGACTCGATGAGCTCGTCGGACGCGCGCGCATTGACGACCACGACCGACCCGCCCTCCACAAACGTGACATTGGTCACGGACCGCACGGGCGCGTCGGTCCCGCCGCACCCCGCAGCGACGCTGGGCGGCAGGAGCATCCCGAGGTCGTGATGGGCCTGCCACGCGTTCACGGCCGCCTGCGCGGCCTGCGCCGACTCGAATTGTACCTTGATCGCGTCACTCGCGCCGCATGTCACGGTGCGGATCGCCGGCATATTGGCGAGGTTGACGGCGGGCTTGGTCGTGGTGAACGTGCACTCCGCCTGGACGAGCACGCCGGGAGTCGCGGCCTGCTGCTGCTCGTGATGCGCGTCCGCGGCCTGGATCGTGTGCTGCGGCGTGTAGTCGGTGCGCGGCACGGCGACGGCGTGCATCTCGGCCGCCGGCTTCTGCGGGACCACGGCCATGGGCTTGGCGGCGGGCGACGCCCGCGCGGGTGCGGCCGTCACGGGCGCAATCTGTGGTCGAGTTTGATCAGAATTCGATATCGATCAATCATCCACTTGGCGATCAGTGACGACGAACCTGGACCGGGCGCTGCTTGCGCGTGCAATGCCGCGCGCGACTGGCCGGCGCCGCATCGACGGTGAAGAATACGGCATGAAGAGCGAGGAGCAAGAGCAGCGTCAGGAGAGGGAAGGACTTGGCCATGACGACGTCTATTCTTGATCAATCTCTGGCCACGGCCGGGCTGGTCCATCGGGTCTAGGTCGCGCAGGGCCTGAGCAGCGTCACCGTCTTTCGCGGGTGGAGAGGGTGGAGAACGAACGGGGCGATACGAGGATCTTGTAGGACGCGAGCACCACCATGGTTTGGGCCAGACTTCAACAGTCAAGGTGCCTCGCCCAAGCACGATGTGGCAGGACGGTGCGGATACGCCCAACGGCCTATTCTTGGACCGCCCGCCGGGGCGACACCATTGAAAATAAGACTCGTGCTGCCACTCGGGCGGAATCTCGCGCAGCGCCACGATATGCGCGAGTGCCTGGGCAATATCCTCCTCGGCGCTACGCTTATTGGCAACACTGAAACACTTTCTGCTCCCGTTCGTTCTCAAAGCTGGCAAAGACGTGCCTTTGGAACAATGCGCACGATGCTCCTTTTCATGGCCTGAAAGTCGAGACGTACCCTTCACGACCGGATAAGCGAGCGCGTCGTCGTAAACATGCAGACGAGCGCAGACCAACGTTGAGCAGCGTACATTCATTTGCCGTGAGGTACACCACGACCTGTGGAGGGTCCGGCTTGCACGCCCGCGCTCGTCCTCGTATTGCTCAAGACAGTCGGCCAGCCAAATTCATCTATGCCGATCCAAAATGTATTCCAAAAAACGACGACGGGATGCGCTTCGGGTCACCCCATGATCTCCGCCCCGCCCTTGTCCGGTCTGTCTACACACACACACAATCACCCCACTCACTTCTGCAAACCCCGCAGCATCGCCTCCTCGCGCGACAGCATATCCTGCAACTCATCCAAATCGCTCAGCGGCGACGCCGGCGGAATCTGTGCGGGCGGCGCCTGCGTAAACCCAACACTCGGCCGCTGTTGCCTTGTTTGACCTGACGACGCCGACCGCATCGCCGACCGCGGCGGAGCCCCGTTCCGTCCCGGTGCTCCCGGCGCGCGTGCGGCCAGAGCTGCGCGTGGTGGAGCACCGTTGCGCGCCGGGGACGGAGCGGTCCGCACGCCCCCAGTGTTAGGTACTGGCGGCGCGCCCTTGATCCACGCATTCGCGACGGCGGTCGGGTCGTCGGCGGCGTGCGGCGGGAGCGCGTGGAGCAGGGCCGACAGGGAGACGCGGTTCTTTTTCTTGCTTTCGGGGGTGGGGCCCGCGCGGGTCTCCTCGTCGATCGCGTGCATGACCGACGCGCGCGCGGCCGCCGGGTTACTGAAATCCAACCGTAGGTCCGTGAGCAAACGCGACGCGCGGTCGGTCTTGGCGATTTGCGACAGGACCGACATGAGTGTATCGATGTCGGCGGTCTTGGCCGTCGCGGACGAGGGCGAAGCGGGTTGCCGCGCGGGACGGGATTGCGACGGCGAGTGGTACACGTTCATCGGCGTGGTTGGGGACGTCGGGGTTGTAGGTGGCCGCGCGGTCGTTGGGGACGGCAGGCCGCGATCGATGACCGGTGGGGTCGCGGGGGAACCCGTCTCGGTCTCGTCGTCGTCATCATCGTCGTCGTCCTCGTAAATCATGACCGTGTCACGCGCCTGCGCGGCGCGCGGCGCCGGCTGTTGCTGCACGGACACGGCCGACGCGGTGGGTTGTGCGGGGACCGACGACATGGCCGTGGGCGCGGTCGCGGACGGGGCCGACGGTCGTTTGTCCATTGGGTGCCGACGCGCCGGAGGGAAACTGCCCTGCTGCGCGGATGGTGGCGGCGGCGGGAGCTTTTCGAGGAAACTCATGGGCACGACGCCCGGCCGCCCCGAGTCGACGAGGAACGCAAACGCCCATCCGTCGTCGTAGATTTGCACGACTTCAACGACTTCCCCGATGCGCAGCGGCAATTCGTCGGCCATGGCCGCGTTATAGTTCCTTGTCGCGCGGTAGCGCATCCCGTCGTTGCGCTGCAATGACGCCGCGGGGGTCTCAGTGAGGTGCGCGCCGGGCACGACTGTCGATGGTGCGGGAGACGGGATGTTGTTGGTGATGGCCGCGACCTCGGACGCGTCGAGCGCCTGCGATGCGCGCAACAGGTCCTTGAGCGACACGTTCTTGTCGGCGATCAGCGAAGACATGCGCTTGTTGGGTGCGTTCGCTGCACTGCCGACGACAGTCGATCCAACGAGGGAAGAGGCAGGGCCGCCGACGTTCGATCCGGCGTACATGCCGCGCATCTGCTGCTGCTGTTGCGGGTGCATCGGTTGTTGCTGAATCTCCTGCTGCGGCCGCTGCTGACCGTACCCACCCAAACTCGCCGGCGCCTGCTGCTGCGGCCCTTGTGGTGGCCCCATCCTCACCCCCATTTGCTTCTGCGCGAAATAACCTCCCTCATTCACGGCCGTCACCCCCGTACTCTTACTCACCGCGGACGTCGGCGAATACGGCGGCGCGCCGTAATACACCTGCTTTTCCTGCTGGTAAACGGGCGCCGGGGGCTTCATAACCCCCGGCGACGGCGGCGGCATCGCAGCCTGCATCGGTGCGGTCCGCGGAAGCGCCTGCGATGCGAGCGTGGCCGCGCGTTTGAGTCCGTGCTGCTGGTCGACGCGGCGGCGCCACGCGTAGAACGCGACGACCGCAAGAAAGAAAGCGCCAAACCCGACACCGAGCGCGATCGTGACGGTCCGGTTGTTTGCGGCCTCAGCGTCGGCATCGTCGGTGGAGGTTGTCGTGAGCGCGGTGGTGCGAGACGCGACGGCGAGGAATGCCAGGGCGAGAGGCGCGGTCAGGTGGTACGGGAAGAGGTGGAGGACCCGGCGGCGCGGCGATGGCGGCGACGATGGCGCCGCCATTGCATGATGGTGGGTTGACTTGGGCATCGGGAAGGGTTTGAGCGGACCGGATTCGTGCGCGCGGCGTTTCCGAGATCGACCTGGCCAAGAGAGAGCTTGTCGATCGTTGGTGGAGAGCCGGTTACTTCACTAGCGCGTCGTGAGCGTTGTCGTGAGCGTTGTCGGCACGTCGTTGTTGACACTGGCGAGGGCAACGTGGACAAGCGGGCCGGCACGACCGAGCAGAGCGCAGGATATTGGTTGTAGCGTCGTCACTGCGGAACGTGCGTCTGCGCGTACGAGCCGAAAAAGTTTGCCGACGAAGACGATCGCGCGTTGTTGAATCGTCGATGCACGGTCGATGCGAAAGCACGCGTGCGTCGAGCTTAATTCGTACGACGTGGGCCCGTTCTGAGCGAGCCGTGCGAACGAGAGCTGCCGGCCCGAGGGGATGCTGCTCGCGGTTGCTCGCCGTGCTCGCGCGAATAGTAGGGTCAAATCGTCGCGCACTGCTGGCAGCGACGACGACGACGACGACGGGTTCGTGGTTGCTGGAGATGACGGCGGCGGCTCGTCTATGTTCGGCTGTCCGCAGTCGCGCGCCGTCGAGTTGCAGCAGGTCGCGCAAAGCAGCGATCGGCGCAGCGCTCTCTATTCGTCGAGGTCAATGGAGGAGACGGGCACGTAGTGCGCGTGGACGACCTGTGGAAGGGAGAGGAACTGGAGCGTGGCAACCTGCGCGAGCAGCGAGCCGGATGTTCAAGTTCGGCATGAGATGCCGGCCACCTCGGCATCCTGCGGCCCAGGTGTTGCGCGCGGATCCATGGGCCTCGTCGTCGTCATCGTCGTCCTCGTGGTTGTGTGTGCCTGCCTGTCGGGAGTCGGTTTCCGGAGCGGAACGCCAAGGCGTTTCGCAGAGGTGTTCTCGGCCCCTGCCGGCACGCGTGTCGATCCATGGATTTTGCTGTGTGTAAACTTAGCACTGCACTGCTTAAAGCTGCGCCACGGGGCCAATCGACGCCACGCGACTTGAAACGCCGACATTGCAAACGTGAAACCGGCCCAACGCTCGGCCAAACTGGTTCTGTGACAGAAGCATCAAGATTTGTTACGTAAAACGCGCTTTTCTGAATCAACCACCCCTATTGTCCACTCCCAAAAGCAGCCACATCGAGCGCGTGGCCATCAAACCGCCCATCAACAGCAACGCTAACGCTGATCGCGCGTCCTCGACCCGACCCGGCCCACCGACGCACGTTCACCCCCGCCACGACCCCCCACCCCCATCCCCACCCGGCACCCACCTCCTCCCTGAGCCCGCCTCTGACGCACCAGCTATCACCACCTTCCCTGACACTACACATGAGACCGACCCCCTAGCCACATCTACATGCACACGCCAGCGATAAGCAATCAAGCCGCGTAACTT
>GG745354.1:117195-226524 GCA_000151295.1 Allomyces macrogynus ATCC 38327 | reverse complement strand
CGCAACCGCCGCATACACGTGCGCGGGCACCAACCACCCACCCTCTCCACCTTCCTCCCTACCCCTCCCTTCCCTCCGCGCGACCCCCACCGCGGCCCTCGCCAACCGCTTCACAAACACTTTCGCGACCTCCCCCAATAACCCCAACACCACATCCGCGCGCGCCAACTCCCGCCTGAACGGCCTTGGCGGATCCGCCAGGGGCACATCAAACAGTCCCCCCGATCCACCGGCACTCGAAAACGACCGGGAGGTGCGTCGACGCCGTGCTGCCAACGTGGCCAGCGCGCCCCCGCGTTCCGCCATCTCGTCGAGCTGCAGGTCGTGCTCGTACCACGTCATCGTCGGTAAGCGGAGCGGGCGGATGGCCGACGCGACGAATCGCGCAAAACCAGCGTCGTAGAGCGGGATCGGCACGCGCCAGACCTCCAGGTCTTCGACTTCCGGCATGGATGGTGGCGGAGGCGGTGGTGGGCCCGTGACCGGCGGGATCGCGCACCGGACGATGGTTACCTGGTGCGGGGCACTCGCCGCGGGCCCCGCCGTGCGCGCCGCCGCACCGCGGACAGATGGGAACAGTGGTCGGTGCGGTGCGCGGGGTGTGCGTTGGTGCGTTGGTGGGTAGGGTATGGCGCGAGTCGCGGCACCAGTCGGCGACCCACCGCGTGCTGAGGGTGGCGAGAGTATCGGCGGCGGCAGAAGGGATGGCGGCGAGTCGCGCGCGAAGTTGGGCGTGCACGGCTTGCGCGCGGAGCCACTGTGGTGCCACGGGTGGATCAGTTGCGCGTCGAGCGAGTGGGACGAAGGGGGAAAGGAATCACGGACCTCGACGGCGCGCCGCCGGTGTGCGGGCCAGGCGGTCCACTCGTCGGCCGACGTGGCGGGTCGGTACGGGAAGTGCATTGCGGCATCACTGTCGGCCGCAATGACGACCGGGAACTCGGCGACGACTTGTGCGAGAAGTGCGTCGAGTGCCGATCCTGGGCGTGTGAACCGGCGCGCACGGCGTGTCGACGGCGGTGGCGGTGCGTTGGCCCGCGGTGGTGGTCGTGGTCGTGGTCGTGCCGGTGCCGGAGCAGGTGCGGGCCGCGGAGCGTCAGGACTCGGCCCGCGCGACCGCGGGACGGGCGTGACGGCTCGTGCCGGGACAATGACGGCGGCCGGGTCGGCTGCGGCGCGGTTCGCGTAGTCGGTGTCGCGGCGAATATCGACTTCGAAAATGTCTTCAGAGCCGAGGACTTGTTCCCCGGAGCGTTTCTTGTCGAGCTAAAGCCACGGTCATCAGTTCCCAGCAACTTCCTCCCGGGCGGTGCTGCTGAGAAGCGTACCTTCAAATCAATCGTCTTATCAATTGGCCGATTCTTTTCGGCATCCGCGAAAAACAACTGCACGCGCAGCGGGAACTCGCCCCACCCGTACCTTACCAACTGGAACGGCGCCTTGGTCACGTCCACGACATGGTTGGGCGCAAACGACGGGTGTAAATGGAACCGTACGCGCACAAGGAACTTGTCGGCAGGCCCGGCCCACTGTGGTGTGTCCACGTACACCATCCACTGGTGCGAACAATCCGGCTGGTCTTTGGGCCGCTCGTGCGCCTGCAAGTACCTCGACACGCTGCCGAGCTTGAGCCGGTACTTGACGTAGAACCGCGTCTCGCCGCCGGCTTTCGGCTGCGCGACACGGTTCATGTGCATCAGGGGGACTGCGGCAGCGGTGGCGGATGCGGTTGGCATTGGGGAAGCGGCGGGACTCGACGCGGCCGAGTCGCTCATGGGTGTCGATGCGCGCGGGCGGGTAACGGCGGCGGCGGAGGTGGCGGAGGGCAAGGTCGGGGTCGCGCGCGTGACGACGCAGCGGCACGGGTGGTCGACGGGGACTTCGGCGTCGGGCACCGGCTGCCCGCAGACGTTGGCGGCCTCGTCGAGCGAGAGCAGGTCGAGGTCGTGCGCCATGCGCGCGTGGTTGATGAACCCGAGCGTGTTCGGGAATCGACACTTGCCGCAGTCCGGGCACACGATTCTGAAAGTCACAACACAACATCGTTAGCGTCGGTGGTGCTGCTCACAACGCACAATTCGGTGGAGAACGGGTCCGTACTTGACAAACACCCCATCCGCGCGCCGCGCGTACAGCACCGGATGATGTGCGGACCTCCCGCGCTCACGGGGCTCACGCACGTCGCGCTCCAATACCGCGTCACGCTGGAAATCGGCGTCCTGGTACTCGCGCGACCGACTGCGTTCCTCCACCAATACCGGCGCCTCGAGTATCGGCGCGACCACTTCCCCTCGTGCCCTCGCGCGCGACTCAATCGTCGACAATGCCGTCGACAGTCGCGTGCCACCGACCATGACCACAGGCGAATTCGCGCGCGACGCCCGCGCGGACCGTGAAGGGGACGCAGGACGCGATGAGCGCGCTGACGCGCGCAGTGGCGACACGGGGCGCGACGTGGACCGGCCACCGGGAGACGTGCCGCGGGATCCTGGGGCAGCTCCGGCACTAGCGTGCCATGACCGGTAAGCGTCGATGGCAGAGTCGTAGGTGCCGTTGGCCGCGAGCTGGTGCAGGATCCCGAGCGCGTGCTGCGCGCGCTCGATTTCGCGCTCAATCGTTGCGACTTCCTTGGTCTTGAGGAACAGCTCGAGGTCGACCTGGAAGGCGAGTCGCTTGCGCGCCGTTGTCAGGCGCGCCGGGTCCCGGCGCAAGGCGTCGGCTTGGGTCTGGCCTTTCGTGCGGGGACCGCTGCCGGTGCGCGAAGAGGGGCGCAAAAGTCGTCTTGGGCGCTTCATGATGGGCACGTCGGATTCCGATTCCGCGTCGGAGGTCGAGGCCGACGTGGGCGCGGGCGCGGAACCGTTGGGGTATGGCGTAGGGTCGGTGTCCATGGGGTCGTCGCCGTCATCTTCATCGTCATCATTGCCGTTGCCGTTGATGCGGCTGGGCCCGGCCATCGCCTCGACACTGTTGGTCCAAGCGCGCGAATTGCTGGGAGATGACGACGCCGGCGCCGCGCCGCCGATCAATTGCTGGTCATGTTGCAAGGAGCTTTGACTCTCGAGCACATCGTCGAAGAGCAGGTCGGCCAGGTCGGCTGGGCCGTGGTTGGCTGGCGTGATCACAGGAGCAGGCTGGCCGTTGGCAGCGGCAGTCTCGGGCGCGGACGGGCCGTCCGCGAGGTCGCCGAGTGGCGGCGTGTCGTGTTCCCTCTCGGTGGCCTCCATCGCGCCGGTGGAGAGCGGGAACCGCGCGGGAACACGACAGGAGCGAGCCGACCGACTGGCCGACATGCCTAGAGGTGGAGGCGCGAGACACTGGCTTCTTGTCATGCCATTCGCACGTGGAAACAATGCTCCTGACGTTTCCGGTGCGAGACTGTCGTGCACCGTGGCTCGCGTGCGGCCTGAGTCACCGCTGGCCCGGCCCGGCCATCGTGCCGGCGACGCGACGCACCGGCCACCACGCACCACGGCTCCGACCACTCCGACGCCCAGGGCGCCCGTGCTCCCGCGGATAAACCAAGCTTGGCGAGCTGCCCCGCCCCGACTGTTTGCAACGTACTAGTCGCCCCAACTGTGACTGCCTGCAGTTGCACCCTTGCCAGCACGGCCTACAATCCCTCTCCAAGCTCCAACTTTCGACATGGCAACCACGGCTGCAACGACCGCAAGCACCACCGCGACGGCCCCACTGCCGGCCGCCGCGCACACGACGCGCACCGCCCGCATCGACCGCATCACGGGCGAGACCAAGATTGCCGTCGACCTCGCACTGCCGCTGACCGGCCCGTTCCCAGCCGCCGCGCACAGCATCTCCGTCAACACGGGCATTGGCTTCTTTGACCACGTCCGTACTTCATCGTGCCGACCACGACGCTCCATCTCACGCTCCCCCCGGTCATAGATGCTGCACGCGCTCGCCAAGCACTCGGGCTTCTCCTTGCGGCTCACGTGCGACGGCGACCTGCACGTCGACGACCACCACTCGGTCGAGGACTGCGGCCTGGCCCTCGGCTCCGCCTTCAAGCAGGCGCTCGGCGCGCCGCGCGGGATTCGCCGGTACGGCCATGCCTACGCGCCGCTCGACGAGGCATTGGCGCGTGCCGTGGTTGATATCTCGGGCCGCCCGCACTGCGACTTCACGGGCGAGTTCAAGCGCGACCAGATTGGCGCGCTGTCGACGGAAATGATCCCGCATTTCTTTGAGTCGTTTGCGTCGACGGCCGGGATCACGCTGCATGTGGACGTGCTCAAGGTACATGCGTTGTTGAGGAGCTGGGCGAGACTGGGATTGATGCTGACCCGATTTGAAATCCATCTTAGGGAAACAACGACCACCACAAGGCCGAGGCCGCATTCAAGGCTCTGGCCGTGGCCCTGCGCGAGGCCATCGCGCCCTACGGCAGTGCCGACGCCGTGCCATCCACCAAGGGTGTCCTGTAATCCGTTGCCCGTCTGTAATAAAGGCCATCAAACATAGGTTAACCACTATGTTTTGCACCTCCACCTTTCTCCACCCTACATAAACCCCCCACCATGCGCGACCGCATCCATACTACTCTCATCATCGTCATACAGCCCCTCCATCATCGCCGAATCCTCGTCCTTGAGCCCGCCCATGTCGCCCCCGTGCCCATGAACCGCATGCACGTCGTCGACGACATTCCTCGCCTGCCTTGCCAACTCGGCACGCATATGCTTATGCACGTCCTCGAGCGTCCACAAACTGGTCCCCAACTGGTCGGCGGGCTCAAACGGCTGCGCCATGGACCGCAGGAATTTCTTGGCTACGGCCATGGCCATATCCGTCGACAGGTTACTCGTCGCGGCCGAGAACCCGTCGCGCATCCACTTGGGCAACTTGTCGCGCTTGTCGTTGCGCGCGTACCGCTACAGGGGGGTGTGTGTGTGTGTGTGGGGGGGGGGGGGGTCCTGCACGACCCAACCAAAGAAACCCACTCGCCAAAGGCAACCCGAGGCAGCACACCTTGTCTGCGACAATCATGAGCCCGTAATCCGTCTTCCCGCGCAACACGCGCCCGACACACTGTGCGGCATGCCGCAACGCATCAAACGTCAGGAAATCATTCTCACGAATCTGGAACTTATCCCTCAAGTACTCGAGCCGCGCCTTCAAGATCCTCGACTCCGTGTACTGGTACGGGATCCCAAACATGACGACTGCACGGCCATAATGGTGGTCGAAATCGATTCCCACCGACACTTTACCACGCGCGACCGACAAGAGCACCGCGCCGCGGCCATTATCGCACGCGCGGCGGTAATTCTCGAGCGCGACCGCGGTCTCGGCCGCATCCGGCGTCTCGACGATAATCAACTTATGTTTCCAGACTTCGTTGAGCAAGCCCATTTCGTTCCACATGGTCACGATCGACTCCATGTAGAGGTACGACGGGAAGAAGCAGACGACGCCGTCGGGCACCATTTTCGCCAGGTCGATCAGGATCTGGCCGAAATTGCGGACCACCGCCGGATCGTTGCGCACCTCGAACTTGGACGAGATGGCCACTTGGTCGGACCCGCGCGTAATGACCAGCGGGCAAAAGCACGACCGGGTCAGGGTCATCGGGTAGGTTTCGGAAATGACGGGCACGAAATTGAGCATGCGCGGGTACATGTCGAGCGGGGAGAGCGTGCCGGAGGTGATGATGACCGTCGAGAAGCGCTGGAAGACGGGCCGGATCGCGAGCGACGCGTCGAGACAGGCCAGGTGGAAGACGGGGTTGTGCATGCGCGGGTTGTCGTTTTCGAAAGGCTCGAGGATCAGCATAAAGCTTACATGTAATACAATCTGCATGTCAATTCAGCGTTCTGGGCGCGCGAAAGGCGGACGGGGGAGATTGAGCGGAACGAACCTTGCGGATACGTCGCGACGAGCGTCGCAAACATGGCCACCTTGTTGAGCGCCGCAAACTCGTCAATGTTGGTGATTTCGAGCGTGCACACCAGCGACGAGAGCCGCTCGGCACAGAACCTGGACAACGACCGGAAGTAAATCTGGTGAGACTCCACCGTGCTGAAGTTGAACCAAACGTACTGCAGCGGCTTCCACTCGATAAACGTCATTTCGCGCAAGTGCATGAGAAACGCGGCGGGCGTCGCGGCCACAACTTGCTGCGTGCGCAGTCGCGTCTTGAGGTACTCAACAAACCGGCGCAGAAACGCAATAAAGTGCTCGGCTTTGCGAATGTTGCCGGGGACCGCTTCTTGCAGCACGTCGTCGGGCAGGGCTATACACGGATGGACACGGTGAGCATGGAACAAGAGCCGACAGTTCGAGGAGAGACATTGACAGCGGACCTGGGTTGCCCAGCACCTCGTTGGTCTCGCGGGCGTCGGCGAGCGCACGCAGGCCCTCGACGAGCCGTTCGTACTCGTTGCGGAGCTTTTCTGCGTCATTTGATCCTGCGGTTTGTGTAACAGAGTTGGTGAGGGCAAGACTCGAGCATACGAGCGCGGAAACTAGAAAGCGCCAAGCGTACCGGTCCAGGTGCTCGGTCAGCGACACGATCGAGCGCGAGCTTGCCTCGAGAATCGGGCGCGTGATATCAACCGACATGGACTCGATGCAGACGTTGTCTATCCACCACAGCCGCCATCAGTGAGGAGTCGACCAGCAACCCGAGCCCCGGTCAAACGTACCAATGTTGTGCGCCTCGTCAAATACGACAATCGAGCCCTTGCCGAGCTCGCGACTCACGAGCTCGGCGACTTTCGGATCGAGCAAGTAATGGTACGAGTAAATGACGACGTTGGCGTGCGTGATCATGCGGCGACTCAAAAAGTACGGGCACATCATATGGTCTTTCCCCACTCGCGCAGCTCGTCGAGCGTATACACGCCCATGGGCAGCACCGCCGACTCGCCCGCGTTCTCGAGCCCCTCGAACCAGTCGCACAACGCTGGTGGCGCCGCTTCCGCACCGTCCACGTCCATGGCGTCGTCCCCGGCACCGCGGTCTGACCCGGCGTGGCCCTCGTCATCATCGTCCTCCTCGTCCTGCGACGTCGCGACCGCCGGTGTCGGTGCGACCCGCCGCGGCCCGGCACCCTGCGACCTCCCACGCCTCCCCGTATCGTGCCTTCCGTGCCGCGTCACCTTCGTGTTCGCCGCCTTGGAGCGCACCCATGACGCGGTCAGCGACCGGCATTTGGCGTCGACGGCCTTGCCCCATTTCTCCTTGACGACATCCGGGTTCACGCACAGGTTCTTGCGCGACGAGAGCCCGAGCGCGAGAAACGGTTCCTCTTGCCCGAGCGCGCGCGCGCGGAACGCCATCAGCCGCTTCAGTTCGAGCAGGGCCTTTTCGATTTCAGGCACTGTGCGCGAGCAGTAGACGAGTTTGCGGCGCGGCGTGCCCTCAGGTTGCGGCGCCATCAGGTACGCGACGATTAGCGAGAGAAGTGAGACGGTCTTGCCCGTGCCTGAGGGCATTTCGAGCAGGCATGGGCCCTGGTGATAGTGAAGGGGAAATCAGGGGTTAGGTGCGAGTCCGCGCGGGGATTCGTTCCGGAAACCGCGGTCCAACACGCACGTTCAGGTCAATGGTGCGCTTGAGATCGCACATGTACTTAAACTGCTCCGGGTAGATGTAGTCGTACGGGAACAGCACCTCAAGGCCGTCAATGTCGACCTATATCGCGCAAAAGTGAGCCGTTCATCAACGCGTCGCGAGCGGCCGGACGGGAGAGCTTCATCGTTTCCGGATGCGCAATTTATGGTATGAGGAACGGACTTCATGGGGGCAGCAGTGGTATGGCTGGCGCGCTGAAAGGACACAAGATGATTGCGTGCAGCGATCAGCGTGCAGGGTCGGCGGTGCTTGAGCGTGGTCGCGGTCTTCGCTGTCGCAGATCCTTGTCGCCGTGATGCTGCAAGTGTAGTGCGGAATGATTATCGTGAAGCAGCTGTTCTGGCCACGCCAGCATCATCGCAGCGGCCGCCCAGCGTGAGCACGAGCACAACCGCAACGACCAGTCGATCGCACCACGTGCAGCCGCGTCAGTTGGATCGGTCGACTCACTCTGCCAGAAATGTGCTTTGCTCGTCAGGCCAAGGCCACGGCATGGCCATGTTCCCGTCGTGCGAACCCACACTGACGCTGACCATGGCCAAGGATGTGCTGTTACGCCTGCTCGACTGAGCGGGCCGCGCATGTGTTCAGTTGTACGCGAAGGCGTTTACGGCCGAGCATGTGGAAGTGAGCCGGTTCCTGCACCGAGAGTTGGGACGTTTGACTTGTTGCAAATGCCAAGTCTGCGCGTTGAAGAGGCCCGAAATGCGGAAGCTGATCGATTTGAAACTGCACCGCTCACACGATGCAAATGGGGGCATGTGGGTGAAATCGTTTGGGTGAAATCATTTTTCCCCGCCGCCAAAGGGGCGCACTCCCTCCCAGCGACACAACACAACACAAAGAGGAATGTGTGAAGCGAAGGGAGTGGTGCGTGCGAAGTGATGTGTGACGAACCGGTTCCACGCGGTCCGCTCGTTACACGTAAGGCCGCGAACGAACTTCCCTCCACAATGTCCAAGGTCGGTAAGGCGGCTTGTCCACGCCGGAGCCGCATGGCTCTCCACATAGCGCGCCCAGCACCAGTGCAGCGAATCCTGAGTCGAACATGACCCTGTTCGCGGCAGCACTTTGAGGGCCGCCACCGTTGCTGCGGCCATTCTTTGGCAAGAGCGCCGAAGCACCCAGTATGTTCTCCCTGGTTTGGCGACATCTTGACCAACATCGCTCATTTGCTTCCGCTCTCCATTGTGACCATGACCACGAGTACCGGCGCCTTGATACTGCAGCCTTTCGTTTCATGTTTCCAAGGTCGAGCGTGTTGTGTTGGTCGGTGGCGCCGTTTCATCGAACATGGAGATGGGGTCGCGCGGTCTTGTTGCTGATCGAGCTGGTTGGAAGGATGGAGTGCAGAATGGTGCGTTCCTTCTGATGCCCTCATCGCGAAAATATTGGCCGACTGCAACGTCACAAATAGGAAAACATGAAGCTCCAAGTGATGGCCTTGGGCAAATCATATCACAAACGGCATGGGTGGAGAACACAAACGATCGAAAACTGTGACGAAAGGTGTGTCGCAAAGAAAATAGTCGCTGACAAGAAAGCTGGAAAATGTACTTCGAGGGTGTGCCAAATGAACGAAACCATCATCGCAACAACAGCGCAGAGCTTCAACAAGATTGGCCTGACGCGTCGTTCCCTAACGCTCAGCGCCAGTGAGCGGGACGGCTTCTGTCGCGGCGTGCATCCTCTTGCGCTTCCCCCAAAAGAAGAGACCCGCCACAGCAGCCGAGGCCAAAATGACGCCTCCGGCCGCCAAGCCAGCAATAGCAGCAGGGCGAAGACCGCTCGACTTTGGTTTGGGCTCTGGCGTGGGCTCTGGTCCATCCCCAGTCGACGTCGGTTCGCTCGTGACTGCCGGTTCTGCTTCAGTCGATACAGTTGCATCTTTGCCAGTGACCCACTTGAACTGCAGCGACCCGCCTGACTCTTGGATTTGCAGCAGGTAGAGCGACGCGTAGACAGGTTCGCTTGAGTCATCAGCTGCAATGTGCTTTCCACCGACATACATGATGACGTTGCCCACCAGGTGGGCGCACCCAGCAAAGAGCGAGGTGGGACCATCCAAAGTGTTGCCAATCTCGCCAATTCGCACCCGGTTCGTAACCATGTCCGTGTACTCGATCAGCTCATACGACTTGTCGGGTGAGAAACCACCGATATGAATCGCATACTGACCCTTGTAGACAACAGTGCGGTGTTGATACCGTGGGTGCTTCATGCTTGGCAAACGCTTCCATCGAAGAGAGCGTTCCTCGAGTAGCCACTGTTCATCTAAATAATCCGAGCTGTTGAATCCACCGCTCAATAGCTGATGACTTGCATTGAATTGGCCAAGCGATGCAAAAGCCCTTGCAGGCGGCCGCGTGGGCGCGTTTGGCAGATTGGCCATGGTCCCATTCAAGCCGTAGATGACCATGAGCTGATTATGCGGGACCAGCTCCATGTTCTGGATGGTGGCACCTCCAAAAATGTACGCGTTGCTTGACCCATCCTTGGCAGCTGCAGATGCCATTGCTGGGACTGACGGCTGGTAAGGAATATTGACCTTGGTCTTCAGCTGGCTGGTCGTAGCCGAAGATGGGTCAAAAATGTAGCTGGCCGATTTCGGAAAATAGGCCGATTTGTCCGTCAAAGGATGGTCCTCGTCTCCCCACGTGGCCACAAAGATCTTGCCATTGAGCATGACATGGGCCGACTGGCTCACAGTCCCATCAAGACCATTCATGGCGCCATGAGATTTCAAATTGGCCAGTATACCCGTATCAATGGTCTGCTTGATGTTGATCGAATAAATGCCATGAGTAACAGTGGACCTGTTCTTGCCAGACTCTGTGCCGGTAGATGTCACGCTGATTGTGAGATACAGAATACAGCGTAGTGCTTTCAATAGTTGAAAAAGGCATGTTTGAAGCACCCGTACCTCCAAGCTCACCACCAAACAAAAACAGTCGCGAATTCGCAGCAGCACAACCGCTCCATGCCGTCGCTTGTGACACGCTCATACCATCTGGCTCCGCGGCTGCAGTTGGCTGCAGAGTCACCAGCAGAAGAGCGAGGGCGAGGAGAGGGCTCGTGAACAGGTACAGCGTCATCATGTGCATGTTGGGACTTGGCGTTCGCCCGGAATGGCAGAATTGCACCATCTGATGGCGACCAGAATTGCACGATATGCTAGCGCTCGATCGTTTCATAGTCGACTCCAGGCGTAAAGAAGTGCGCGAGTTCTAGAGTAGAGGCCTGTCTGAGCTTATAGAAGCCCAAGCAGACCTGGGGCAGCCGCTCCTTTTATATTCTTGACTGTCGCGACAGTTCTTGCAGCTTGTGCCCTCCAGTATGCCCATTATTGATTGGGAAACCCAAACGCAGCGACTAGACGGTCGGCTTTGTCTGTGAGCATACCATATCATTTGGGCGGAGTCTCGCTTCTGCCTTGCAAGTAACAGCAACATCAAGTGTCTTCCACGTCACAAGTGCGGTCGAACGAGCCCTCTGCTGCAAATAACTGCTAAGCCATAAAACTGCATTGTGCTCGACAGACGTGAGCGGCGTGGTCTTCAAAGTTTGGTCCTTTTTTTGCTGGGTCTAGCTAGATCCGTTACGCAAGCGTTTGCGCCTTCCCAGATCCAGATTGAAGCCCCATAGGAACCTCCAGCTGTCAGCTGTGGAGAATACAATGCCATCATTTAAAGGAGAACTGGAACGTATTTGCAGCCCAGAGGAACCCCCACCCTCATCCCGCGCGCGCATTCCGAATCGCTCAAAGCTGGCAGACCGGTGCTGTTTGGCGATGACTGAAGGCTAACAAGAATGCCTTGTGGCAGATGGGCCGCCTGGCGCGTGCTATCAATTGTCGTCGCTAAGAACCCTCATAGCATGCGAATATTATTCCAACGAAGAGGTAAAATCATGAACTACGAAAAGTGAAGCTGAATTCAATTTAATTCATTTCACCTCAGCGGCTCCGCATGGCCTGGGTTGGGACGCCCTCGTCATTCTCATAAAAAAAAAAAAAAAAAAAAAAAAAAAAAAAAAAAAAAACTTGCAGGTCAAAAAAACCTTGCAAATCGTCCGGCACTGCCACAAAGGCGCTGGGAGAGGGCGACATTGGCGAGCAAGGTGGTTCATGCAAATCCCTCTGAATTCACAAGAGCGGATGACGGGCGTCTTCAATCACTGAGCGTCGAGGGTCAGGGCTCAGCAACAACTCATCTAGCGAAGCGCGACCGCGGGGAGCCGGATCAGAGCTGCGCACGGGCCCAGTCTTGTCTGGGTTGTGGGTGGACAGGAACAACTCATCGTCGCGTGGTGGAATCTGCGAGCGAGAAATCGGTGGGATCGTGGAAGCGGCTGCGGGCGGTCGCGAAGACCGATAGGCAGTCGGATGATCAAGGTCGCTCGCCTGCTCATACATGGGTACAGCGGGGAGAGCCAAGTGCTCGGCGTCAGGTACTTGCGAACGGCGGCGCTTGGTCACAACCCAGCCCGCTCCTGCAACAACAGCAACAACTGCGGCGCCCGCACCCACCCCCACAGCCACAGCATTTGAGGGTTCGGGCTCCGGTGTCGGAGTCATCTTTGCCACTGTTCCATTCGATGGTGTGGCCGCAGTGGGCACGCCTGTGCCGGTGACCCAGCGAAATTTGAGCGTGCCGTCCGAATCGTTGGCTTGGACCAGAAGCAGGTTCACGAACGCCGCAAGTACGTCATTTTCAGTGGGCTCGAAACCGCCCATGTAGATAATCACGTCGCCCTCCATGTGCATGCACCCAGATGCAAGCGATTTCGGTCCCATGGACGGGTTGTCGATTGTGCCAATCTTCACCTGACTGCTCTTGAGGTCCACATACTCGACAAGCTCATACTGCTTGGCTGGCGACGCTCCACCCACGTGGATGAGATACCGATTCTTGTAGCCAACCGATTGATGCAGGTACCGCGCATTCGCCATTGAGTGCGGGAGACGTGTAAAGAGAAACGGTTGGTAGGAGAAGAGCCACTGGTCGTCAAGGACATCGCCTTCTTTGCGGCCATTGAGAGTGCCACCGGAGATCACTTGATGCGACGCATTGAACCGGCCTAGCGATGCGAGCCCCCGTCCATCCATTTCTGAGGTGTCCAGGTTGGAGCTGATCACGCGTCCATCCGAGCCCTGGATGACAGTGAGGGTGTTCTCTACTGTCAAGTTCTTGTCCTTGTAGCCTCCAAACATATAGATAAACGGGGCCGACTTGTCATAAATGGCCGCAGACGCCTGGATGGATGAATGGTATGGAATACCGGCCTTGGAATCAGGCCGCTTCGACTCGCCTGTTGTCGCATCAAATAGGTAGGCAACCTCGACGGTAAAGTCGCCCTTGAGGGCCTCTCCGACCGAATTGTTGTAGCGCCCACCAATCAGGAACACTTGGCCATTCAGCCGCACGAAAGCAATTTGGTTGCGGAAGCCATAGTCCGGGTCTTCCGAGTCGAGTAGGCCATGCATCTGCAAATCCGAGGCGGCACCCGTGGTGATGGTGCGGTTGATGTCAATCGAGTAGATCCCGCACGTTGTTGTTGTGTCGGTCAAGGATCCAGTGTCTTTGGGGATATCAATGAGGATGTGAGATAAACGGTGGGTGAGTATCAGCAACTCTCAACATGGAAACGCATCGTTGACGCTGAGAACAGTGAGCAAACCTCCGAGCGATCCGCCAAACATGAAAAGACGTGATCCAACGACAGCGCATGCACTCCCCCACGTGGCCTGTGACGTGGTTATTTTAAACTTGGACGCGACGGCCATCGACGCAGGTTGAACAGGCAAAATCAGAGCAAAGAGCATAACGAGGACAGCCAAGAGACACACGAGCATCTGTGTGACGGACATGGTTGCAAGCATCATGAACGTGCTGGATTTGGGCAAGGCGGACTGTAGAAACAAATTCATGATGTCAGCTGAACAAACGATGGCTCAGGATGTCGAGAACGGCATGCACAAGCGGCAATCGAAGGGTGGGAATGGTGTTTTGAGAGGATGTTAATGGGCACGACGAGGAGGATTGGGCGAAGCGTGGTGGATGGCCGCGTCTCTTTTATTTATAGTCTTCTGGAACTGACCCGAGAAAGGGCGCCAAAGAGGGGAATGCCATCAAGCACCCTGGTGTCTCCGTCCTTCCAAGTCATTTGGTGAGACAATTCACAGCGGCCTACACCGACACTGGGAATGCGCCCGTCCATTCATTTGCTGCGCCAAAGGAGTCCCGATGCTGCACAAGAGAAAAATCTAAGCCTTCTACGCTTTTTCGATGCCCATAGTGATCTGTCATTGCGGTTCGCCATGAGGCAGTAAAGATCTAGATGTGCCAGCATTCACGAGGGCATCACCCAAGTTGGGCGGGCTGTCCACTGGCAGTTGAGAAGAGTCTGGCCTGAGGCTCTCTCTAGTATCCGCGCCATCAAACGTCCTCCACGTCACGAACGCATTCGTGCAAGACAAAGGATGGTGCTGGAAGTGAGCGGGCCGAACGCGAACAGAGCGAAGTATCGGTTCATGATCGAAGCGTGGTGACTCCATACTTGCTGTTCTGGCACGGACCATCCCAGAGTGGTGGTCGGAAAGCAATTGATTGCAATTAACAAAAACAATGTGAAGGAAGTGGACGAGTGATGACGACACAAGGGAGCAAAAAAAGGCAACGTATCGTGAAAAAGCACTGTCAACCACTGTTCATGAACCATATAACCAGTCCGATGCTCAATGCGTCTGAGCGGCGCGGCGTTCAATGGTTGGTCCATTTTTTGCTGGGCAAGCTCTGTAATACGAGCAGTAGCGCATTCCAGATAAAGATTGAAGTTCAGAAATCTCAAATGGAAGCTCCAGCTACATATAAAAAGAGGCCACGACTTCCACAATCACAGGAAATATCAAGACTGCTGGAAGCTGATTACTGCGGATTAGAGGTGCTTGCCCGCGCTCCAACTAGATCGATGCTGGTAGGCTGGCACCGTTGCCGTTACACTTACGACTCTTCTGCCAGTCGTGCAGCACCACAAATCGGCTTCATAGCCAACCGCCAAGCGACTCCATTTTCCACCTTGTTCAGAGTCTCTGGCCCAGGACCCGAAGCCCATTGAGCGTGTTTCTCTCAAATTTTAGGTTCCAAAGGTGCCCTTGACGTTGTAACATTCACTCAGACGACGCAGACTGAGCGAAATGCGATAATTTATTGAAGCCACCGCGTCGCGCAACACAAACAGCGTCTGAAGACATGAGTTAGATGCGGAATCAGTGAAGTGGAGTATGATCACAGCGCAAGCGTCATTATCAGCCACTCTGCAACGATCATCGAGTCCAATAAAACTTTGAGGGTGCCTGGAGGCTCATCGTGGGATCAAGCCTGTTGCGGCACTGTTTCCACACGAGCTCCACTTGTCCTGAGCGCGACCTGGTTATGCCTGCGAGAAGTCAAAAATATTGGGCCCCTGGCGCGTGAGAATAATCGTCGACAATGTTGATATATCTCGAAACATCAAAGTAATATTCCAAAAAGAACAAGAAAAAAAATATTATAACCAGCATAATCTTGCACTGCACTCAATTCGCCTAGGAGCTGGCGTGGCTATACACACGCCAGGTTGGGTTAACGCCGTCATCATTGTCGTTCATTGAACCTTGCTGGTCGCTCAGCAGCGTTGCAGAGGGGAAGTGGGCGCCATTGGCGAGTACGGAGGATCGAGCAGGTTACGCTGAGCCGGCAAGAGCAGGGAATGGTCATCTCCCGTGCTTGAGGGTTGAGGGTCAGGGCTCCGCAGCCGCTGATCTGGTGACGCCCGAGCAAGGGGGGCCGGGCGATTGTCGCGTACCGTTCCGGTATTCTTGTACGGGTCCTGCGTCGCCAAGATCAGGCCATTTTCGTTTGGTGAAAGGTGTGAGCGATCAGCTGGTAGCATTGTAGGGACCGCTGCAGGCCCTTGCGCAGAGCGATAAGGGTCCAAATCACAGTCGCCTGGCTGCTCGTGCATGGGCACAGATGGGCGATCCAAGTGCTCATCGTCTGGCTCGCGTGAACGGCCGCGCTTGACCAAAAGCCAAACCACCCCAACGGCAACTGCAACAACTGCGGCGCCCACACCCACACCCACAGCGACTGGGTTGATCTCCGAGGTTTCTTGATCTTTTGGCTCTGTAACTGTTCCATTCACTGGTGGAGTTGCGATCACGCCTGTGCCTGTCACCCAATGAAACTTGAGCGTGCCATCCGAATAGTTTACTTGGACTTGCAACAGGTTCACGAGCGCTGCAAGCACATCGCTATCCTTTTTGCCCTCAATCGCGGGCTCGAAACCGCCCATGTAGACAATCACATCGTTCTCCATGTGCATGCACCCAGAAGAAAGCGACTTCGGTCCCATGGACGGGTTGTCGATTGTGCCAATCTTCACCTCATTAGACTTCAAGTCCACGTACTCGACAAGCGCATAGGTCTTGGTGGGCGACATTCCGCCAACATGAATCAGGTACCGATTCTTGTAGCCAACAGTTCGATGCTGGTACCGCGCAACCGACATGGAGCGCGGAAGACGCGTTAAGAGAAATGCCGGTTGGTAGGTGAAGAGCCACTGGTCGTCAAGGACATCGCCCTCTTTGCGGGCCTTAAGAGTACCACCTGAGATCACTTGGTGCGACGCGTTGAATCGACCCACCGATGCAACTCGCCGTCCAGTCACTTCGTCAGTGTCCACGTTTGAACTAATCACGCGGCCATCCGAGCCCTGAATGACTGTAAGCGTGTTCTTCTCCTTCAATTTCTTGTCCTTGTAGCCTCCAAACATGGAGATAAACGCGTTCGCCTTGTCATACATGGCCGCTGACGCTTGCACAGATGGCAGATACGGAATACCGACCTTGGTCTTTGGCTTGGTCGATGTTTGCGTTTTCGTGTCAAAAAGGTAGGCATCTTCAACGGAAAAGTCACCGTCCAAATCCTCCGCGACCGACTCGTTGTAGCGTCCACCAATCAAGAACACTTTTTCATCCTGCCGCACATAGGCGATTTGGTTGCGGAAGCCATAGTCTGGGTAATCCGAGTCGAGAAGGCCATGTTCCTGCAAATCTGTGGCGACACCCTTGGTGATGGTACAGTTGAGATCGATCGAATAAATTCCACACGTCGTTGTTTTGGCAACCGTGCCAGTGTCTGGGGGGACGCAGAAGAGGATGTGAACAAAACGGTGTGGGTAAGCAAGACAATTACGATCGCGGTAGCGCTTAATGAAAGAAAACAAATGAGCAGACCTCCAAGAGTTCCACCAAAAGCGTAGAGGCGCGATCCGACAACAGCGCATGCACTCCCCCACGTGGCCTGCGAGGCGGTGATCTTGAACTTGAATGCAACGGCCATAGGACCAGGCTGAACGGGCAAAATTACAGCGAGGAGCGTGACGAGGGCAGCCAAGAGGCACACGAGCAGCTGTTTAACGGCCATGGCCCCGAGCATCATGAACGCGCTCGATTTGGGTGAAACGTGCTGAAAAATCAATGACGTGGTGTCAGTTTAGCAACGTCGATGCAGGTTACTGAGAAGGGCGCGTACAGGCGGGGATGGAAGAGTGGGGAACGTTGTTTTGAGAGGATGATTGTCAGCAAGAGGCGATGGGAATAGCGTAGTGGATGACTGCGTCGCTCGTATTTATACAGTAGCCCCCTGACATGTAGAAACGAGGACTTCAAAGAGATCAACGATCTGGAGCGCGGTACAGGCCGAGGCGCAGCAGCAGGTGCGAGCATAAGTCGTCCTTTCCATGTCACTTGGCGCGACAACTCAGCATCACGAGCAACAGCAGCAACGCCAAAATGCGCGCAACACTTTTGCTGTTTCCATGTCATTTGGCGAGACGGCTCAGCACCACCAGCAACACCAATGTGCCCATGCTTTTGCTGCGCCCTGTGAGTCCAGGTTTAGAACACTGTGGCGATATCACCATCCCACGACAATCTGTTGCTTTGTCCATGCAGGCAAGAGTCCTCAGGGGGACCAGCGTCAAGGGAGTATCACCCACGGCTGGTGAGTTTGTCAAATGTACAACTTTGGCTGAATGCGACTTTGTATTCATTCAGGAAGCGTGTTGCTTTGTCGGTCCTGTTCGGATGCACCGAGGGAGAGAAACAGGGGATCAGAATGGCATAAACTGAACAAATGAAAGCGAGCTCAAGTCACACCAAATGAAGCGAGCGAAAAGAAAAGGGGTTGGTTTCCGGAACAACAAGAACAAAATCACGCATCAGAAAGCATCAGCAATCATCGGCAAATATCAGCTGGCAGGCATGAGCAGCTGAAGCAACGCGCCAACTATCCTCACCGTGTCGCACCAAACCGCGTCTTGGCCGTCTCTTTCGTGACCGGGAGCACGGGCGCCGACGCGTGGCGTGGCCGCGCATGCGCCGCGGCAAATGGGAACATGTCCGGCACCACATCCGGGAAATCGAGCTTGACCTCCCACCAGACCTCGTCATTGCGATCGTCACCGCGGCCGCCTCGGCGCCACGACGCGCCCGGCACAGCCGCGGCCGCACGGTCCAAGGCGAGCACGTGCAGATCGAGTAGTGAGTTCGCATCGTGGTACCGCTGCACGTCCGCTTCGCCGTCGGCGGCCGCCTCGCGCGGGCCAATGGCCATGGCCGCGGCGCGCTCAGTGCGCGCGACGGGCGTGGCCACAGCCACGGTCGCGGTCCCAACCTGCACTTGCACGGTCGTGCGCGACGCGGCCGCGGCGACTGCGAGTGCGACCAGGTGCTGCAGAAGGTGTGCGGTCGCGCGGCGCGCGCGCGGCGGGATTTGGATTCCGATGCGGCCGCCGGTCACGGTCACGGCCACGTTTTTGGCGTCGGCGACGGCACGGTGCGCAATGACCACGTCCGAGACCATGTCGGCGAGTGTGACCGCCTTGGCATTGGCGGCGTCCGAGCCGACCGCATCGAGCCCGACCTCGTGTGCGCCCAAGAGGATGCCAGTGTCCTGGATCGCACCGAGCATTGTTGCGACCGCGTCAGCAACATCGCCGCTCGCATCGACGGCGGGCGAGAGTGCAGCGAGCGGGTTGCGCAGCTCGTGGCACAGCCACAGCATCATCGACCCTTGGTCCTCGTAGGCGCGCTTGAGCGCGGCCGTGGCGTCAGCGAGCGCGCGCTGCCGCTCGTACCGCTCCGACATGTCCGTGAGTAGCAGCACCTGCGCGACGCCCGGCCGCGCGGGCGTTACAGTTTGCGGACCCGTGGACGTGGGCGAGTGAGCGAGCGTCGTTGCTGTGTCGGACGTGAGCATCTGCGACGACGATGTTGGAGTCGTATCGTTGCTCCCGGCTGCATTTGGGGTCTGGTCTGCGGTCGTAGTCGAGGGCTTGCTGTCAAGCATGACCAGGTCGCTCGCGCAAAGGTCGGCCGGATACGCGGTTCCATCGGCACGGCGCACGCGCACGGCCGAGACGCCCGGGTCAAACAGCGGTCCGTGTACCGGGACCACGAGCCGCCGTGACTCGTCGGCCGACGGCGACGGTGTGAGCGACACGAGCGACGAAGGCGGCTTCCCATTGCCTCCCGATCCAATGGCGCTCTTTTCGCCACTGCGCAGCGACAGCTGTCCCGCAACGACGCTGCGGCGGCGCACGTCTTTCTTGGACCCTTCAGGCCGCTTGTCGTCGCCAAAAGGGTCTGCATCGGGATCGTCGACGACGTCGATCACGCGGCGCACATCGACTTGCCGATCGCGCGTCGCAAACAGGTGCCGCGCATACTCGTTGAGCCCGAGCACTTGCCCGGCACTGTCGAGCATAATCAGCGGGCTCGGGATCGCCTGCAGGTAGGCCTCGGCGCGCTCCTGCAGCGCGCGCATCTTGCACTCCCACGTCCGCTGCGCCTTGCGGTGGCGGCCAAACAGACCGTGGAGTGCGGCGAGCGTGCCCGCGACGATCCCACCGAGCAAAAACGCACTGAGCGCCGCGATCCAAGAAACGTAGAGGTACGTTGTCGCACCGAATGTGGCGTGTGGCGTGCACGTCAACAGCCAACGACGGTTTGCGAGCGGGATCGTGGCCGTGGCTGCGCGCGACGCGACGAGCGAGGGTTGCTCGCTCTTTGGTGGGTCGAGGAGGACCGTGTTGCCGTCCCGCAAGTACAGTGCGTACTGGCTCGTGGAGAGGCCCGAGAACAGATCTTGGACCTATTCACGTTTCGAGTGGGCAATCATGAGCATCTCATTCTTGAGCGTGCCATGCATCCGGCAGAAAATACGTACCGACAGGCCGACCGAGACCATGGACGCCAGCGAGAAGTTGCCGGGCGTGACGGCGCGGTTCTTGGTGACCATGTAGACGAGGAATGCGAGCACAGCCTTGGACCCGTCGTTGCCGACCAAGTAGACGGGCGGAGAGAGGATCGGGTGGCTTGGCATGCTGGCGGCTTCTTGGACCGCGGCGTTGCGCGTAGGCTCGCCCGATGGGTCGAAGCCAACAAATTTCCGCGGGAGGCCGCGCGGGAATCGAATGCGGCTGCCCTCGGCGTAGACGACGGGCCAGTACCCGGCAGGGTCGTAGGCGCGTGGCAACATGTTGAGAGACGCGTCGGAAGAGAAGAGCGTCACGTTGTAGATGGCTTCCCAGTTGGCGCGCTGCCAATCGAAGAACGGGTAGGTCAGTTTCCATTTGTTTGGAGGGTGGGGAGAGGAGACACGAACCCGGTCGGCAGGAATATGTTCGTAGAAGTTGATCGTGTAGACGGTGCTTGGGTTGGGTTCGATCTTGGTCAGGTACTTTTGCACGATCGCGGAAGACATGGTTGGGGCCGTGGAGACGAAGGCGTTCAGGCTGTTGACCTGTCGATGCCGTTCAGCCGAATCCATGGGCCGCGGTTGAGGTCAACTCGGGGGGCTCCAAACGCAAGGGGCGAGAACAAGCGCACGGCGCGCGCAATCGGTAAGCACTTCCGACTTAGCCACGAGTGTGACAAGCGCGGCGCGCTCGCGACAAAATACGGTCACCTCTAGTGCAAGGAAACGGTACGCGGGTGGGAAACAGTGTCAGCACATGTGTGCACTTTTTGATCAGGTCGCTGCCGTTGCATACCCACGAGGGCAAACGATGATGCACGAGCAAGATGCGAACCAGTCACAGACGGCGACGACCGCAGCAGCAGCCACAGGCAGACAGCAACGGCCGCGCCCGTGGCCATGGCTGCGACGGCAAGGGCTGGGATGTGCCGGTGCATGGCCATGTTGTTGTTGGACATGAATGTTGCGGAAACGCGCTGGGGGCAGTGGCGTGGCGCTGCGTGCGGGCAGAGGCGGAGACAGCGGCGGTCGAGCAAGCGTGTTCAGGTGCGTGGTGGTGGTGGATTACAAGGAGTCGTGGCGGGGAGCGAGCGTGACGGCAGCGGCGGCGGCCGTTGAATGCAGCAAGGACAGATCGATCGAGGATGGGCACGCGTCGCTTGGACCGCGCGCGAGGCAACGGTGGGCGGCGATCGGCAACGGTGGGCCCAGCGGACAAGCTGGCCGCCTTGCGACACGCGCACACTGCTCAGCCCAAGGACGGACGGGAAGAAGGTGGCGGCAGAGCGCGGTGCGGCCTCTGCTCAGCCCGCATCAACCCACGAAGCAGCTTCCGGTATCCAGACGAAGGGCCGGGACCCGCTGTGCCGACAAATATCAGAAGCTCGCGGCGAGCGCGCGCTGCACGAGCACGCGCAGTAGCATCAACCGCTTCGCCTGTACCGATGGCTTGACAATCTCAAACTTGAGCCACAACATGCTCTTGTTGCACTTGGTCAGGACCATGAGCCAGCGCGCGCGCGCCCTTCATTGATCCGCGGCCCGCGCTTACCTCACTTTGGCAGCGTGCACACCGCTCCGTCGCGTTGGCATTCACCGTGCGCTCAAGCGCGCCAACCACGTTCGCTGTAAGCACCATTGTCAACACTGTTGACGCCTAAGCTTGGAGAGCAGGCCATGCAGCACACGCGTAGTCCCTCACCAAACGTCCTGAAAGAGATGTTATAGGCGGTGTTTCGAATTTGGTTGTGTCATATAAGACGGTGATAGCATATTGGTCACGTCACAGCTTTGGTCTGCGAGATGCGCATCGAAAGTTGGTGTGGAACCGATGGCAGTCAGGCGAGCGCCACAGGCGCGAGCAGAGCATGGTAGCCGAAGGCTAGGCGCGGCAGTGCTGCAGACGAGCAAATCTTCGCCTGTGTCGCGGAGGTCGCGGAGGTCGCGGTCGTCTAGAAGCTCGCTCGCGTCGCGCTAATGTTGTTCCAACGAGCAGCTGCCTGCGTTGTCGACAACACTGGCGCGTCCGTTGGACGTTGCGCTGGGACGTGCTTCTCCGCGTTTATGATACGATTCACTAGCGAAGCACGTGTCTAGGTTAGCAAATGACTGTTTTCGCCTGCCCGCCAGGTTTTCAGATTTACGCAAGCCAAACCGTTAGGTTTCTTCGAAATGCCACGTTGCGAGTTCGGCGGCACGAGCCACGTGTTGCCTGCCAGGGCGAAAGTGTGCGGAAGTGCGTTGTCCGTGGCGTAAAACACAAACCCATCAACGCGTCGCATTTCTCCAGTCGCGTGATGGTCTGCCTTGCCTTGGCTCTCCTCAATCGTGCTCATCAACGTTTACGATCAGCAGCGTCGCTCTCTTGTCGTTCTCTCGACCTGATCGCCGGCCTCGCCACCCTCTCTCGGACAACGGACAGCCGGCACTTGCACCGCCATCTGCAGCCACACTCACGACGACGGCGCCCACGACTCCGACTCTGGCACCGACCCTGCGCGACCTGCAGCACGAACGGGACCCTGACGCCGTGCACCAACGTTGGACCCTTTCTGCCCAGCGACCTGACTGCGGCGATTGCCCACTGCCCTGCGCGCACGATCTCGACGCCAAACCGCCATGGCCAGCCCTGCCACGTCCGCCGCTCTGGCATCGCCGCACCTTGCCGACGCAAGCAGCAGCAACAGCAGTAGCAGCAGCAGCAGCAGTACCGCGCAGGCTCCTGCGTCGAGCAACGCGCCGGACCCGTCGCTCGTGCCCGAAGCGATTCTCAACTCGCCCTCGGTCGACGTCTCGGCGTCGACCACGTTCCGTATCAATGCGCCGCCGACCGACCGCGCCGTGCGCATCTACTGCGACGGCATCTACGATCTCTTCCACTACGGCCACGCCAAGGCGCTCGAGCAGGCCAAGAAGGCCTTCCCGAACGTGCACTTGCTCGTGGGCGTCTGCAACGACCGCGAAACGCACAAGCGCAAGGGCAAGACGGTCATGGTCGACCACGAGCGGTACGAGTCGGTACGCCACTGTAAGTGGGTCGACCAAGTGATCCCCGACGCACCGTGGATCATCACGCAGGCGTTTATCGACGAGCACCAAATCGACTATGTCGCGCACGACGATATCCCGTACGCGGCCGGCGACGTGGCCGACGTCTACGCGTTTGTCAAGGCGCAGGGCCGGTTCTTGCCGACCAAGCGCACCGACGGCATCTCCACGTCCGACTTGATCACCCGCATCGTGCGCGACTACGACGAGTACCTGCGCCGCAACTTGAACCGTGGGGTCTCGCCGCGAGAACTCAACATTGGCTACTTCAAGGAAAAGCGGCTGCGCGTCGCGCAGCAAGTCATGGAACTGCAGACGGAGATCAAGTCCGAGCTCGCCGAGTGGAAGGACGAGTGGAAGGAGACGGTCAAGACCTGGGAGGACAAGTCGGCGGGTTATGTCAAGGGGTTCGTCTCCATGTTTCAAAAGGGCGTCAAGCTGCTGCGTATTCGGTCGCCGACGGGCTCGCGGCCCACGTCCCCATCGGTCCCGCAAAAGCGCCGGCGGGCGTCGGACGACGACGGAGACGACAGAAACGAGGGGGACGACATGGACGCGGACGAAAACGGGCACGAGGACCGGCAGCGCGGTCGCCGCCATGCCGACCAGGGCGAGGAAGAGTCGGACGAGTCGCCCATCGACCCGCCGCCCGTGCTCTCGCCGCCGCCCAGTAACACGCGGCAGCAGAAGCAGCAGCAACAACCAAAGCAGCAGCAGCAGCAGCGCCCAAGCAAGCGCCGGCGCCAGGGCTAGTCGATTTCGTTCGGCAACTTTCATTTAGATTTGTTTTTATTCTTTCGTTTCTGCCCGTTGGTCGCGCTCTTTGGACCCGTCGGAATCGTTCGGTCCTTTGTTTATTTTCACTTTCTGCCGACATTCGGCCCCGTGGGATTGATTCCCTTCACGAATATCATTCCTTCTTGGAAACACGTGCAACGACCAACACGTCTGCCGCGATGCCACAAATTATAAACGGGTGAACAAAACAGGATCAAGGAGCAATATGGCGATGCGCGTGCATGCGGCCGGTTATCGTCGTGCTCACGCTGCCAATCTCATCCTTGCCGTTGTTCCCAACCTTTCTCGCGTTGAGCAATTGGTCCTCTGGTAATGTTCCTCACACCCATCCCAACTTTGATTGCCGGCCGTGGTACTTGGCGGTGGATGCACAGGATGGGAACTGTATCCGTCATCACATGTCGATGAGAGGACAACTGCGCGCAATGTCAGACGATCCAAGACTGAAGGCTGCTGGCGGAGAGCAACACGCATTAATGGGCACGGTCGCAAGAATCGGATTCGGAAAACAGTAAAACTCAACTAACAACGCGAATAGAGTTGGTGGACAACACACCCAAGAGAGCTGGCGAGATCTTCCTCCGCATATCTGTCGCAACGCAAACGAAAGATTGGGTAGAGAACCGTCGTGATCAAGCACGAAACCCGCAGTCAACTAAGAACGAACAGTTGGTTCCACGGCCCACCGAGATGACGACCAGGCACCATCTGTTGGTCGTGGGAGATTTGTGTCGGCCGTGCTTGCTCATACTGGCGGGCCGTAACAAAGAGTACCAGGTTCACTTGGGCACGATCTCCTGACGCGTGCTCGTCGCATCGTGCTCAGTGGAGGTGAGTTTGTGACTCGAGGAAGCATTATAGCGTGTGTCCAGCTTCGAACAGCAGCAACACGACAGCAGGTACGAAGTCTTTGGCGGACGTACCACGATTCCTTCTTGTTCTTTTACTCCACCTCACGTCACCTGCTCCTGCCTGCTGCTGCCTTTCCACGCTCGGCCTTGATTCTTCCTAACTTCGTCTGACGCTCAGGAAGCTCACTGTTTGGCGCTTCTAAAGTCCCTTCCTCATGTTGTTTGCGTGCTGTCAGGTCACAATCGACAATGGAAAATGGAACTGAGTCGCACCTCTGCAGGAACCAAGATCGCCATTGAACATCATCCCCAGCCGCAGCTGTCAGCTCCAGTTCGTGAGAGCAACGTTGCCAGGTGCGTGTCCTCGTCAAGTGCATTAGCATCACACTCTGATAATGGCTGGACGACACCACATTTGTGAACCGTCAGAGCAACGCGAGCAGCGAGTTTGAACCAAAACCAATTCGGACCGATCCAACTTGCACTAAATCATTCGCATCAATTCATTCGGCAATCGTGATGCGTTGCGGATCCACATCAAATTGCGCACGAGTATTTGTGCGTTGTTTAAGTGGCCAATATTTCACCCCCACTTGACGGAGCAAATGCATGTGTGCTCGTCATTCATATGCGCATCAGAGTTTTGGCCACAGGAGGACTCAAACGAAGCCAAAGAAACGATCCAATGTGCCCTTTTCACATCAATACCGCTAACGGGCACATTGAGCGCCCAAGCAGCTAACCTTTGCTCCAGACATAAATCGAGCCATCGTCCGACCTACAGCAAGAAAACCACGATGGCTGCTGGCGTTCTATGCCAGGATCATCCACCTCGAGCCAATGCTTCGATGGGGGCCACCCATGATGCCAACCCAAACCCCCCACATTTCATTTCCTTTCTGTACGTACGTCCAACCGAGTATCATTCCTGTTTCCTCGAGTCCCTCCAGAGCACTGAGCTCCCTCCCGCCCACCGTTCCGCTCTTGGTTCCAACCCTACCTCGCGGCCTTTGGCGTCCCACGCCCCGCGGCCCCAGCCACCGCATTCGCGAGCGCCGATCCGCTCCTGACACGGCCGGCGGCACTGCTCGACCTCCCTGGGACGCGCATCGATACGGCGGGCGCGCGCGGCTGCCGGCGGCGCAATGCCGCATTTGAAGACCGTGCCGGCGCGGCAGTCGCCGCGGCATGCGCCGCACGGATCAGGGCGAGTGCCTCGACCCAAGCCGCGGCCTCGCCAGGGGACGCGGCCATGATATCGACGACAATCAATGTGGTCGTAACGCGGAACACGTGTTCATGGAAGAGTGACATGGACGAGTCCATGGCGGCCGGTGTCGTGGAATTTGGGTTGCGCGCGGTCATTTCGGTCGCGTCAACGGCCGTGATCGACGCGAGGTCAATGACGTGCCCGGTATCGCGCGGGTCGGCCTATGGATGGGGGGGGGGGGGGGGGGCGGAGATCGTCAGCGGAGGGCTTCTCCACGTCGTAAAGGAGCTCAACATGCAACAGACCGAATCGCTCGGCTCGAGCACCAGCATCCCAAGGCCCGGGAACAAGTGCATTTTCGCGCCCTGCCACGCGGCGTACGGCAACCACCACCGCGAACGCGCCACGCAGTAACTGACGAGCCCGACACGGTCGGCATTCGCCGCCGGTGGAGGTCGCACAAGCGCGGCCGCGCCACTCGTCTTACGCTTGAGACCGGGTGCTGTCTCTGCTGCGGACCCGGATGCTCGCCCAGCCCCACCACCAGACGAGGGGCTGCGCCTAGCCTCGGCCGATGCGGCGGCACCCGCACCGGAAGTGCTGCGTTCGCCGCGGCGGAACGCGCGCGCGGTCCTTAAGTGCGGGAAGATGAACAGACCGTAGAAGACGCCGGTCGTGAGGAACAGCGCCACGGCGGTCGCGGCGTACTGGATCGGGAGCCCGATTGCGTTGAAGAAGCGGGTCGGGAGCTAGAGTCGATGCGGGAACGGCATCAGTGGCCCATCCTGTGACATTCGCGGCACGCACGGCGTACATACCACCAGCGCCATGAGCAGCGTCGTGTTATAAACCCCGAGCGCGAGCGCCTGCGCGTCCGGGAACACTTTTCGCGCCGGGTGCGACCGCGCCGCGAGAATCAGTGCCGCCAGATGCAATCCACCGTGAAAGACAAACACCGGAATCCCCGCGGCATCGCCTTGCGACTTGCACGTCATGTACCTCCAGGTCGCGCGTTTCGTGTCGACGGGCCGCGGCGGGTCGATCCCCGTCCAAATCGAGAGCAGGAACGTGTCGACGGCAATCAAAAAAAGCATGACGCGCACGACGGTCCGGTCGCGCAGAATGACAATGTGCTTGGCAAACGTATTGCGGAACATTTTGCGGCACCGGAACAGCCGCAGCGCGGCGCCGCCGACCATGAGCGTGTGGGACGTCGCGAGCTGCCACGACTGGAGCACGCACGTCACACTGTTGGGCACGCCGGCCATCACGAGCGGGTGCACGAGCGCAATCGCCATGCCCAGTTGCATGACGGAGAGGAGCAACCACGGCGCGCGCTGGATCTTGGGTGCTGCGCGCGATTGGAAGAGCAAGACGCTCGTCGCGATCAGGCCAATCACGCCGCCGAGACTGATCGTGACCATGGTAATGACGACCGGGTCGGTCCACGTCGGGTTGGTCGGGTTGCCGAGCAAGTCAATGTCGAGAATCGTCGCGATTTGCCGGTTCATGTTGTCTATGCCGACCTCGGGCGTCGCTTGGCCCGAAATGATGTCGGACCACTGCGTGTAGATGGCTTGCGACACTTGGCTGTACTTTTGGCCGGCAATGAGCGAGGGACGATGCACAATCTGGTGGACCGTGACAGGCAGGGAACCGAATCAGCGCGTTATCCGGCGTGCGATCTAGCAAGGGCTTGAAAAGCGTACCGTGACGTTCTTGTAGACGTGACAGAACATGATCATGCGGCACACGTCCGGGTCTGCGACACGACTCGCTCAAAGTCAGCGCTCAACATCACTCTGCGTAATTCGCGCCACCAAATCCAAACGTACCATCCAAGAGACTCGGCACCGCCGGCATGACTCCGACCTGCAACGCTATGGCCTTCTGGAACTCCGCCGACCCTAAGAACCGCACGACCTGTGCGGCCGCCGTCACATTCGCGGCCCCCCTCACAACCCCCGCCGCGACCCCCGACAGTGTCGACGCGCCGCGCACCTTCTCTCCTGGCAGCTGCGTCACATTCCAGGTCACGGACGTCCCACTCGGCGCGACCCGGTTCGGCACAATCGGCGAGAATCGCATCATGACGACGTTATTTGCGCCCCACTGCATGCCCGAGACCATTTCGTCGGCGACAACCGCGGTCGCATCGACGACGGCTGATGTGACCCACTTGCGCACGCGTTGTGCGACTTGTAGGACCGCGGCGTACTTGCTGCCGGTCGTGAATGAGGACAGCGTGCGGTCAGGTTCGAGGAGGGCGCCGGCATCCGAACCAGCGAGGTACTCGAGCAGGTTGGTCGTGAGCAGCTCGTTGCTCATGAATTGCGGCAAGTACCCTATCAGCGTCGGGTCGGTCGCGGACTCGCCGTTGGTGATGGTCTCGGCCATGACTTCGAGCTCGGGCCACTGAGAGGAATAGACGGTCAAGTGAGCCAGTCTGTTGCGCCCAAGCGGTTCAAGGGTAAATGAACGTACCGTGCGCGGCGGCCCAGAAAACCCGTACTTGGCGAGTAAGTCGGTGCGGTAATAGAGCAGCGTGTAGCTCGTAGACAGCGGGAGACCCATGCTAAGGATCCAAGACGTCAGCAAAGTTGTCGCGACGAGACTCAAAGCGCAAGGTATCGTACACTTTAGACTCGTCAGTGATCCCTGCCAAGGCCCGCGGGTCGTGCGCGTGTAAATCACTCGCTGGAATCAGCGGCGACACGTCGAGCAAGTTGTCGGCGAGGATCCCAGCCCAATGGTCTATCACAGCGGCATTAGCAAGAGGAGCGGCCACTCGCATCGAGAGTCGAGTCGACCAAAACGTTCGAGAGCCAAATCGGGACCATACACTCGTAAATCAAAACATCCACATTCGACGACTGCCCAGTGCCGATGGCCGCTTGCGCCTGCACGAGCCGCTCTGGTCAACCGCAGACCCACAAGTCAGTTTCGGGAGGATGGTCGCGGCCAGGGTCCGCCTTCTGGATCACGGCGTACCATTCGAGTTGATGCCTGACTGTCAACGACCTCTCTGATTAGCCAACCGGCCAGAACCAGATTTGAGAAGCAACCACAAGTGCACGCACGTTCCACACGAGCTCAACGTGAATTCCGCTTGTGCTTTCCCATGCGTCGAGCAGTGGCCGAATCGAGGATGATTGTTCCGCTTCCTGTCCCGGTGTGGCCGGTGCGAGGAAGAGCCGCACGGTCGTAACTACCGTCCCGAAGGGCAGTTGGGTCAGGAATACGCTGCAGATGCGAATCGAGCGTATGACGAGCACAAACCAGCGTTCACAGTCGTCGCAAACAGCATGAGCATGAGGGCAAGCGCCAGCGTGACCACGGTCGACGACCACGGTTGCGCGCGCAGTCGTTGTGGATGTGCGGACGCGTAGCAATGGTCGAACACGTGAAATGAAGTCCTTGAGCGACCCGGGGCCCTCGGGCAGCCCTGTGCGGGCAAATTGGACGCCGCGACTTGCGCAACGTCCTCGTCGATGGGTGCCTTGGTACTCGTACGCCATCGTCGCTGCATTCGCCTGCCATCCACGTCCTCGTCGAGGCCGAATGGGCCGGGCGCTAATAAATGAAGTCTCGTCGCGGACTGGTACGGTACATCGTCTTGCTCAAAACATGCGGTGGTTGCAGCTCTGCGTCGAGCGTGGTTGGCCATTTCCGTCGGTGGTCGGCAGCAGGATGGCAAGCTCGGCTCGATTACAATATATCGTCGACGGTATGCAGTTAGTGGCAGCATGATTGCCGAATGGAGGCAGCGGGGGTTGCGGTTTGCAGCTTTTGGGTGTCTGAACGGGGTGGTGGTCGCTGGTCGGTTCTCGAACAACATCCACGCTCGCGTCGCTCCCACGCGTCTCGCAGGGAGCGTTGAACCTGTCGCGAGCAGCTTCTTGGATCTGCGTATCCCTGACCAACCGTCCGCCCTGTGCCCGCATTCCCGGGTGGACAAGGTCGCTACTCTCGCCCTCCTCAAAAATCCATCTTTTCAGCGCATCCGCACGACAGGATCACCCTCACGCCGCGCTCGCTCACCACGACACTCCTCCTGCACCACCCCCTCCACTCCCCGCCGCTCCACCCGCTCCACCCCCACCGGCACCCATCCACGCCGGCGTCCACGCGCGCCGTGGTGTGCGCCGCCACGCCGGGACATTCGCCCTTGCCGCCGTGCGTTTCGAGAACATGGGCTTAAGGTACCGGCGATCGATCCGCACAAACCACCCACCATCATCCGTATCCTCCTCCTCCTCATCATCATCATCATCCTCTTCCTGGTCCGCACCCCACCGCGCCGCCGTCGCAGTCGCCGCATTCTGTCGACTCCTGGGCGTCCCGAGATCGGGCACCGTCGCCGCATGCCCCTGCGCGCGGCGCGCCTTCACGCGCGCCGGTAATTCGGATTCCGAGTCGTCTTCGATATCCGAGGTGACGGCGAGCCGCGCGGCTGCGGGAGACGCCGTGCGCAGAAGTCGCCGCCGGTCCGCGTCGTCGTCCGAGTCGCTCGGCGCCGGCAAGGTCGCGCGCGAGACTGGCGGTGCCACGGGTACAACCGCCGACGCGGTGCGCGCGCGCGGGCGTGCCGTCGCCGCCGTCGTCCGGCCGCCAAACAACGGAATCTCGTCCGTCTGCGCCTGCGGTTGCGGTACGAGCCGTGGCATCCCGTCGTCCGAATCAAACGCGACCTGCGCGTCGAGCACGAGCTGCGACTTGATATTAAAATGCGTGAGCGCCTGCGGCACGGTCCCGCCGAAAATCACCACGGTCGCAATCACGATCAGGAGCGTGGTCGTTTGGATCATGGGCGCGTTCGTGGGGGAGGACACTTCGAGCGCGAGCGCGAACGAGACGGCGCCGCGGAGCCCGGCCCACCAGAGCATGATTTGGTGGTTGCGCGGGATCACGTCGTGCAGCGGTCGGGTGGTGGTACCAGAGCGGCGCACGCGCCACCGGCCAAACCAGTTGATGACGGCGGCGACGGGGAAGACGGAGACGTAGCGCGCGATGAGGATCGCGACCAAAGTCAGGGCGACAACGAGGACGGAAAAGGCGCCCTCGGCCTGTTGCGTAAACAGTGTGATCCCGAGGTAGATGAAGATGAAGTTTTCCGACAATTGCGAGAGTGTGCTGAACAGGTAGGTGGTCGTGAGCTGGGCGCGCCGCGAGAGTGACTCGTACGCATAGTGCTTGAGCGTGATGCCCGCGAACAGGAGCGAGACGATACCGGATAGGCCACACGCTTGCGCGCCGAGAAACGCCGCGTAAGCGAGAAGCGAGACGAGGCACGATTCGACGCCGGGGAACCGGTCAAGGTCCGAGTGCTTGAGCAGGAGCGCGGTCGCGAGGCCAATGGTCATGCCGATCGCGAGTGATCCGAGGAAGACAAAGACAAAGACGCCGAGTAGGTGTAGCGCCTGCATGGCCGGACCTGCCGTGGTCATGCCGTTTTGCATGTCTTGCTGGATCTGGTTGAGCGCCGAAAACATGACTAGGGATCGGCCTGCGTGTGAGTTTTCAAGCTGGCCGCGAGAGGAGCGAGAAATGGGGTAGAGTCACCGTACCAATAGCCACACTATCGTTCAAGATCGACTCGCCAAAGATGATCGAGTAGAGCCGCGCGTCGACCTTGAGCTGCGAGAAAATGGCTAGGACCGTGACGGGGTCGGTCGACGACAGAATGCAGCCAAACATGAGGCACTCGAGAAACGTGAGCGAGCTCAGGCCCACGAGCGTCAGCAGGTACTCGAGGACGCCCACGACGACAATCGACAGGAACGTTCCGCCAAACGCAAACGTGAGAATCGGTCCGAGATGGCCGAAAAAGTCGCCCTGATCGTCCCGTCATCGTCAGTTCACATTGGCCAGAGGTCCTGCTTGCATTTAACCAAACAAGCACATACCTCACGCAGTTCGTAGCCCGAGTTGAGAATGATGGGCGGCAGGAGCAAGTTGAAAAAGTAGGTGTGCTTGAACGAGAGCAAGTGGCCCAAGGCCGGGCCCGCGGCCGTGGCGCGCACAATGAGCCCGACCATGGACCCGAGAATAATGGCGACTACCTTGACGGCGCGGGACGTTTGGTAAGATGGAGGTTGGTCGCGCATTCGCGGTGCACGGCAACGCAACGCATTGTGTGGCCCATACCGATTCATGGATGATGCGAATGCGATGTCGCTGCAGGTAATACGAGGTCCAGAGCGTGACGAACAGCAGCGAGATGAGCAGCAGGAGCGCGCGCGAACTGAGCAGTTCCTCGTCCTCGGGCAGCGTCGGCGGCGGGAGCGGTGATGGCGACGGTTGGCTTGGGGTTGAGGGAGCCAAGAGCTCCTGGTCGGGTGGCGGCGGTTGGGCAAACATGATTGTTGGCAGCGGGCTGGTTGTTGTTCTTGTCCAACTTGCCTGTGCGGCACGCGACGCGCGAGGATTGTGGTGCGCCGGCGCGGGCACAGCGATTGCAGCGAGTTGCGGGTGCCGGAGAGCGCGGGACGCGCGTGTAGAAAGAGTCGCGCTTGGTGTCGTTGTTGTCGTTGCGGAGAGCGCCCTGGGCGCCGTCGGTCGCTTGACGTGGTGTGTTGATCTGCCGTCGGTTGGCGGTGGGTGCTTCGCGTGTGATCGAACAACCGTGGACGCGCAGGCGCCTGCCGTTGGCGCCGGCACAAGACGCGATCGCGTGATGGGCGCCGATCAGTCCCTGCCCTTTCTTCCGCCACGGCAGCCACCTGTGCCCACAGCCACCGCTTTCTGCCGAACCAGACCACCAGACCGCCGCCGCCAACGTATCACGAGAACAGTGTACGGCGTCGCCTTCGCGCCTTCCGCCTCGCTTTCTGGTCGTGGTCGCCGCATCGACGGAAACAAGACCCGCGCGCGCCGCCGGCCAAGGACCCGCGCCGCCAAACCACGGCCAGGGCCGCGCCCTGGCGAGGCTGCCCTCATGAACGCGGGCCGACGGGGAGGGGAGGGGAGGCTCCCAAGGGACGGCCGCGACGCGTGGAAGCGCACGGCGCACTGGAGGCGGCTTGGCGCGCTTCGTGGGCGGCAGCGCGACAACCACCACCACGACCACCTCCGTGGCCAGCAGGTGATCACGCCCTGTCCTCATCGCCTTTTCGGTGCCGCGGGTGTCGACAGCGCACGCAGCGACCATGGCGCAGCGCGCGCCCACCGTTCCCGCTTCACGGCGAGTCGAGGTCAAACGTTGAATGGTGATGGTGCAAGGGTCGCGCACGCTTGCAAGCCCTCGTGTTGTGGCTCGCCATTTCATTTCCCGCTGCGGTGGAGGGGCGCGCGCGCACACGCACGACGAGAGAGGCCTTGGCGACGCCCAAAAACCAAAACCGAACGACGACCAACAGGGAACAAACAATGGGAAACGGCGCGGGATGCGTGTTTTGCTCGTTGGATTTTGCGCGTGGTTGGAAAGGTCTGGGCGGGCGGGCGGACGCGTGAGTGGGGCAGGGCGTGCGGCGAGCCGAGAGCCGAAGGCGACACGAGTGCGCACGGCGTCGCCGCCGCCGCCAGCCTGCCGCAAAGTCGACGTTCAAGTCGCCGCTGCCAGCGCTGCCAAATTTCGAGTTTCCCCTTTCTGCGCCCACGGCACCAGCACGCTCTGGCCCTCTCCACCTGTGCTTGCCACCATAAAGAGAGCGCGCGCCCCCCTCTCTCCCGCCAAAATCCGTTCGTCCCTCTACTCACTCGCTCTCTCTCTCTCGAGCAGCAGCAGCAGCAAGGCACTGACCACCCGACCGTTCGACTTTACACGGCCGAGTGTTCCCTGCAGCGCATCAAGTCGGCCACTCGCACCCGTCTCGCGAGCCTTCACGGTCCCCTCGAATTTCGGCTTCTGCTCCTGCTCCAGCAAGCCCCGCGTCCGCCTGCTCACGCGCTGCTCTCCGTCCTTGTCGAGCTCGCTGCGGTTCTTTCCGCCGCCGCAACCCGCCTGTGATCATGGTGAACGTACGCCTATTTTTTTTTTTTCGACTCCGTAAACCTGAAAGCAGCGTTTGCTCACTGCCGCCGTTCCTGTCGCGCTTTCTTCACTCTGAACAGATGAGCCGCCCCGAGAAGCCCCGGGCGCTGGGCGACGAGTTTGCGCCGCTCTGGGAGTCGGCGCGCGTCGCGCTCGTCGAGGACGCCAAGCGCCCAACGGTCGCGCCGGCACCGCTGCCGTACCACGGCGCGGGCTCGACGCAGTTCCCGGACAAGACCATGTGGGCCGCCATCTTTGGTGTCCCGGCCGTGCCCGTCGTTGCGCTCGGCGCGTCGTATGTCTGGTACATCTTCCGAGCGGTCTTTCTTGCGGTGGAGAACGTGGGCGACGTCGTTCGTGCCTGCCTGCGCAGGAGAGCGGCGGGGTGTGCGCGGGCGTAAACCTGGCGTGCGGGCGGGTGGGCGTGCGCAGGCGGCGGGCGAATTCTTTCGCCAGTTGCCGGGGACATATCGAGCCGGTTATCGACTTGTCGAAATCGTCGAGGCGGAACCCGGGAAACGAGCGAAAGCGAGAAGCGGCGCGCTAATCCACATTTGGGTTTGTGCGTGCTTCCTGGCGCCGCGCTCTAATCCTGCAACTGCGCGCCGCGCCGTTGTTGTCGTCGCCGATGCGATGGATTCGCGAATGATTCGAGAATGAACTGTCGACTGACCCCCGTCACCCTTCACGACCACACTCCAGGTACCTCCCATCGCTGCTCGTCCTGGGCCTGCCGACGTTTGCCGTCTTCATCTACCTGTCGTCGCGCCTGCTCTCGCCGCCGGCGCAGCTCACCAAGACGCCCGGCAAGCCGCTCGAGCACTACCTCAAGTTCCGCGACGCCGACTGGCAAAAGCGGTTTGGCGGCCGTGCGCCAGGCAGCACCAAGGTGCCCATGGAGGAGCTCTTTGAGGCCTACTTTGACGAAAAGGTGGATCTCAAGGGCGACGTGCTCGACGTGCTCGAGCAGCGCTACGATTACGCGCAGTTCCAGTTTTCGCTCGGCCAGTTTCTGTTCTTCCTGACGCAGTGGGTGCCCGAGACCATTTGGCACTCGCGCACGCAGGACCAGGACCAGGTCTGCGAGCACTACGACCGCGGTAACGACTTTTACGCGGCCTTCCTCGGCCCCCGTATGGTCTACACGTCAGGCTTGGTCGCTGACCCGTCGACGCGCGAGTCGCTCGAGCAGCTGCAGGACAACAAGCTCGAGCGCGTCTGCCAGATCATGCAAATGAAGGCGGGCGAGCGGCACTTGGATATCGGCTGTGGGTGGTCGACGCTCACGATTCACGCGGCCAAGCACTATGGCACGCACTCGACAGGCGTCACGCTCTCCAAGAACCAGGTTGAGTTTGGCGGCCGCCGTGCCGAGGAGAACGGTGTCGCTGACCGCGTGCACTTCCTGCACATGGACTACCGTGACATTCCCTACGCCAAGTACGACAAGATCACGTGCCTCGAGATGGCTGAGCACGTTGGCGTGCGCAACTTCCCGAAATTCCTCGAGCAAGTGCGCGGCATGCTCACGGACGATGGCCTGTTCTACCTGCAAATCGCCGGTCTGCGCCGCCGGTGGACGTTCGAGGACCTGATCTGGGGGCTGTTCATGGCCAAGTATGTGTTCCCGGGCGCCGACGCGTCGATGCCGCTGGCCTGGGTGATTGGCCAGTTGGAGACGGCCGGGTTTGAAGTGCGCGAGTCGCACACGGTCGGCGTGCACTACTCGGCCACGATCGAGCGCTGGTACCGCAACTGGATCCGCAACCGCGCCGTCATGTCGGAGCGGTACGGCGAGCGGCTCACGCGTGTCTGGGAGGTCTTCCTTGCCTGGTCGACGATCATCTCGCGCCAAGGGTCGGCGACGTGTTACCAGATTGTCGCGCACAAGAACTTGAACCAGTTCAAGCGCGAGGGCCTGTTCCGCGACGTGCACGTCGCTCAGCACGGCATCTGCTAAGCTGTCGTCGCTCGCTCGCACGCGATGCGCCCGTCTGGTCGGGTCGCGTTATTTTGTGCTCGGGTTCCCCTCAAGATGCCCCTCGTCGTTGCGCCGCGCCGTTCTTGCCTCACGCTCGTCATGGCGCGGCCCCACGCACTTCCCTTTCATCTGTACCCCCCTCACCATGCACCTTCTTAATCCTGTTTTGACATGCGGTTTCGACATGGCTTTTTGGTTGGGCTTATTGTTTTGACTTGGTCTCCTTGGTTTGCCGTTCACGTTTGTTGTCGCTTCATCCTTTTTTGTCGGTTCTCTGGTTTGTTCGTTTGTTTGTTCGTTTGTTTGTTCGTTTGCCTTGGTCGCTCGCTCTGTTCCGTTCCTTCATGTTCGGGCCAAATCGTCGCTTTCGGTCGTGGACTCCTCTCCCTTTTCATTTTTTTGCTGCTGACCGCGGGCGCGAATGCCCGCAATACACATGCGCATTGAATGACCCCTTGACTGATTTTGTCCACTCCCTCGATCATTCAAGCGTCGGCACTTCCATCAATTGCGTCGGCACCACTACCATGGCGTCCCCGAATGTCGCTGGATACGAACGACCACGTCGAGCGATGGGACCACGCGCAGCCAGTGATCCAACCAAGAAATTGCAAACTGCGACGACAACCACCATCCGTCCCACCTCCATCTCACACGAACCGCTTCGCATGCCACTCCACATGCTCCCCCACGAAACTCGCCACATAAAAATACCCGTGGTCGTACCCCGCACGCAACCGGTACGAGAAGCTCACATTCTTCGCGTTCTCACTGGCCGCATCGACCAGCATCCCCGTATGCAACTGGTCGCGCAGGAACTGGTCGTTTGTGCCTTGGTCCACGAGAATCTCCATTTTGCGCGGGCCCGAGTAAGTGCGGACCAGGTGCGCCGCGTCGTACCGCGCCCAGAGGTCGCGGTCGGGGCCGAGGAGGTTGGTCAGGGCCTTGACGCCCCATGGACAGTTCGGGGCGCTCGACATGGGCGCAAAGACGGAAATGCATCGGAACTTAGACGCGTGGTGCAGGCCGACGGTGAGGGCGCCGTGGCCGCCGACCGAGTGGCCCATGACGGAGACGCGCGAGGGGTCCTGTTGGGTTGGGGGAGAGGTGAGTTTGGAAGGGTAGAGAGCGATCGGGTGGAGAAGGTGCGTACGATCGGCAGGAAGTGCGTGACGAGGTGGAACAGCTCGTCGGCGACGTAGGTGTGCATCTGGTAGTGCTGCTTGTACTCGTCGGTGCTACATTTGCGAGCGTGAGCCGCGAAGAACGCGTCGGATCGACCGAGTGGGCCCACTACGTACGTTGCGTCAACGTAGTAGGACGCGCCCTCGCCAAAGTCCCAGGTGGCCGTGTCGTCCTTGCACTTGACACCGCCTGGAAGGGTTATGGTCAGAGTGAGTTCGCGTATGGTCGTGTTCAGAGGCAGCAGAACAGGGCGTACGCGGCGACGTGTCTGGGCAGATCAGCGCGATGCCGTGCTTGGAAGCGAACATGGGCGCGCCCGACTTGGTGATGAAGTTGTCCTCGTTGCAGGTCAGGCCTGTGGAGTTGTTGCACACGATCACGACGCGTTTTCGTCAGTTTTCGGGCTTGAAAACGATCTCTCAAGTCCAAGTGCACCCGGTTCGTACCCGACAGGAAGAAAATCGCCTGTTGGTCGTGTTATGACCAGAGGTACCAAACAAATCATGGTCAGCATCGCGAATTATTCCTTGACCCAATCGACGACTGACCACCGCGTGCGACGACCAGCGCGGTCGTGGCCACGACACGCTTCAATTCGAGAGAGGGAACAAGCGTACAGGCACGCGCGTGCGGCCCGTGCCGGCGTGCATGGGCAGGAACGCGGTAAAGCGCATGTCGCAGCCGAGCACGGAGGACGTGTGCTGGTACTTGTTGACATGGCCGTCAAAGCAGGCCGACGAGCTGAGGAGCTGGGCCATCTTGGTGGTGGTTGGTGGGGAAGCTTGTCGTGGGGACTTGCAGCCTGCTGCAGCGCGTTGGCCGCGTCTGATGGTCCAGTCGGACGTCTTGTCGCGTGTGATCGACGAGCGGGAGAGAGACGGGGGGTGGTCCTCATTTGCGCGCGAATAGCCCGGATGCCGGCAAATGAAGCGTGATGGTGGACCTGTCAGAGACATCGCACACGCGCCGCGCCGCCGCCGCCGCTTTGCGGCACATCCTCTTCCTCTTCGTCCTGATCTTCGACTCGTCCTCCACCGTGCCGCTCGTCCCTGTCCCCTGGCCGTGCCCTGGTGTCCGACGCCGAATCCGAATCCCTTGCCTTGACCGCGCGACCTGCACTTGGCGCACGAGCCCGCACTCGACCGTGACTGTCTGCTCGCGACCGCACGCCACGTTTCGGCCGCGATCCGCGCTGAACGGCCTCTTGCACCATCGACCGACCGACCATCGCGCAACTACTGCACGCTCTGATCCGTAGTGAGGCCCGCTAGTGACACCCGCGGGTACGATCGCTAGCACGTTCGTGCACGCGCTCGTCTTCTGCAGCAGCGTGCTGACCACCTGGATCGACGCAGATGCTGGAGCCGCCCTGCGCCAAAGCAACGCTCAACTTCCATACCCGCCGCCGCACCACTGCCGTTACAACGCCGACGCCGACGCGCCTCCCCACACCTTCGACCACGCCTACGCACCCGATCCCGATCCCGCTGCACCGCCCGACCCCTACGCGCCCCGCCATGTCGACTTCGCTCTTCCTCGAAACGCTGCGCCGCGCCGAACTCGACCAGTTCTATCCGAACCTGGCCGGCCGCGGCATCCAGACCGTCGAGCAGCTCGCGCAGCTGACCATGCAAGACTACTCGTCGCTCGGCGTCACCTCCATGGACGACCGCAAGCGGCTCTTCCAGCTGATTCAAATGATCAAGTCGACCTACCCGCTCGCCTCCGACAATAACGCGCCCACGCCCCCCTCGGCTGCGTCGTCGCCATTTGCCTCCGCGCGGCCCATGTCCCTACAAGCGCCGTCGGGTCTCCCGCCACCACCCCAACAGCCACCGGCGTCCGTCTACTCGACCCCGCGGGGATACGCGACACACATGGACTCGGCGCTCCCGCCACCGCCATCGACGGGATTCGCGTCGGCCATCGCGGCCTCGTCCGCCGCGCGGCGGCTCGCCGCGTCGCGGTCCGTATCGAACCTCGCGCAGTACGCTCCCCCGGCCCCCTCGTCAGATTCCGATCACAGCGGCTGGCGCGCGCCACCGCCCTCCACACTCCCGCGCGGGTCCTTTTCCGGCTCCGCCGGCGCGAACCCGCCCCCGCCCGCGTTCCTCGCGCGCGCCGCGTCGCTCTCACTCACGCCCGATTCGGGCAGCACCGAACACGTGGCGATGCCCGTGCCGATGCGGTCGGACCCGAGCTCGCTCGAGGACCTGCACTTGCTTGACGATGCCGGGACCACAACGATGTTGCCGCGGACGATGATTGCCGGCACGCCCTCGCCGACCAAGAAGTTTGTGCCCAGCAAACCCCGGCTCAACGCCTACGGCGTGCCGATCTCCGGCGGCGGCGGTACCTCGGCAACCTCTGCCGCGCGCGCGGGCAGCCCGCACCGGTCCGGTTCCGCCACGAGTTCGCTCTCCGGCGCGCCCTCGGCGGCGATGGCACAGCAGCAACGGCCGAGCGACTTGACCGAGCGGATTCGCGTGTGTGTGCGCAAGCGGCCGCTCAACAAGAAGGAGTTGAAGCGCAACGAGTCGGACGTGGCGGCCGTGTATCCGCCGCGGATGTTGGTGATTAATGAGCCGAAAGTGAAGGTCGACTTGACCAAGTATGTCGAGCAGCACTCGTTCTACTTTGACGAGGTGTTTGACCAGGATTGCACAAACGAGCAAGTGTATGCGCGCACAGCGTTACCGCTCGTCGAGTATATTTTTACCGGTGGGAAGGCGACGTGTTTTGCGTACGTTGGTTTTTTTTTTTCCCAACTTGCTCGTCCATCCCAAGGTCGAAATGCTGATCCAATGGGTTCATTCGTGTAGGTACGGCCAGACCGGATCCGGCAAGACCTTCACGATGCTCGACCAGCGGCACGGGCTCTACGTGCTTGCCGCACGCGACATTTTCGCGCTCCTGCTCCGCCCAGAGAACACGGCGCTCTCCGCATGGGTCTCGTTCTACGAAATCTACCAGGGCCATCTCTACGACCTGCTCAACGACCGCAAGCGCGTGTTCGCGCGCGAGGACGGGAACCAGAATGTGTGCATTTCCGGGCTCACGGAAATGCAGGTCTCGGCCGTCGACACGCTCCTGTCGATCTTCGAGCAGGGCAACAACGTCCGGTCGACGGGATCCACGGGCGCCAACGCCGACTCGTCCCGGTCGCACGCGATCCTGCAAATCGCGCTCAAGCGCGCGACGCGTGCGGGCAAGTTGCGCCCCTACGGCAAGTTCCTGTTTATCGACTTGGCCGGGTCCGAGCGCGGGGCCGACCGTGGGGACGCGGACGCCAAGACGCGCATGGAGGGATCGGAAATCAACAAGTCGCTCTTGGCACTCAAGGAATGCATTCGCGCGCTCGACCAGAACGGGAAACATACGCCGTTTCGGCAGTCCAAGTTGACGCAGGTGCTCAAGGACTCGTTTATTGGCAATTCACGCACGTGTATGGTCGCCACGGTCTCGCCGAATATCTCGAATTCGGAACATACATTGAATACGTTGCGGTACGCGGACCGCGTCAAGGAACTCAAGGGCGGGGCCTCGGGCGGTGGGAGTGGGGGCGGGGGGAGCGGGTTGCCGCCGCCGAGTGTCGGGACCATGGCCGCACCGCAAGACGACGGGCCCAGGATGCCGCCGGCGGGTGGGCCGTTTTCAGGGTCCGGATTGTCGTTCCAGGGGTACGCGCCGCCGCCACTTCCGCCGACACGGCCCGGGTCGACAGGCGGCGCGTCCGCTGGCACGCCCTACAACCAGTACCAGCTGGGGACCCCCGGTGGTGCCGCGACGCTCGGCCGCGCGACGCAGCCCGCCGCGCCCGTGCCGACCCCCGCAACCGGCGGGGCCCCGGCGTTCCTGTTCCAGCCGCCCGCGACGAACCCGTTTGCCGCGCAGTTCGATCCGTCGGGTTCTGCGAGCGGTGTGCCGTCGATGCCGGGCGGGTCGTCGTCGCGGCAGTCCCTCGTCCTGGATGCGGTTGCGGGGGGCGCGGGGAATATGGACGATGATGGGGATATGCTCATGGACACGGAGTTCCCGGGGATGGATTTGCTGACGTCGTCGGACGACGACGAGGACGAGGACGAGGACGGGAGGAGGACGGCAACGCGGTCCCCGCTCGACGAGGATGACGACGACGGGGATATGGATTCGGCGGCTGGCAGGCAATCCAAGGTGGTCACGATTTCCGACGACGAGGACGACGAGCTCGACGACGAGTCGGACGGCGTGCCACGCGCACCCGGAATGCATCCGGCGGCCGCGGCGCGCGCTCAGTCTTCGGCGTCCGCGGCCCCAACGGGTTCCGTTGTCGCCGGTGGGAGTAGTGCATGGATGGACGAGTTTGTGCGCGTGCACCGCTCGCACCTGACGTCGGTCAACGAGCTCCAAAAGGAGGAGTCGCGCGTGCTGGCACAGTTTACGTTGGGGTTGACGGCCGCGCACGCCGAAGCGTCGCCCGAGACGGCGCAGGAGGCGAAGGAGGACCTGGATGCGTTGGCGCTTGCATACTTCGGCGAGTTGGATCGGTTGCTGATGCGTAAAGCCGAGGCGGTGCTTGCGCTGCGGAATGATTTGGCGCGGGCACGGCGGTACCTCGGGTGAAGAATGGGGTGGAGGAGAGAAGAGGGGGATGGGGAGAAGATTGCATATGATCACTTGTTGGATTCAGGTTTCCGGTTTGTGTATGCTGCTGTTGGTTTGGTGTTGCTCGTCATCGCGCGCGCGAGGGATCAGTGTCGCGTCGACGCGTCGCGTTGCAGGTCGGCTCGCGACCAAGTGGACCATCACGGTGGTGCGGCTTGCGCGGGGCTGTGCAGGGTCGAGGCGTCCTGCCGCGGTCACGCCTCGTGTGAGTGGGCTGGCAGGTCAAGTGGCTTGGCGGTGCTGAAAAGCGAGAACCAGTCATGGTCACAAGAGCGCGCCGCGGCTTGACTTGATCAGGTTTCCATCCCCTCCGTCGTCACACTTGGCCGTTGGGCAGCGACGACCACCAACGGCGAGGCAAGACGCCCTGCACCACCACCGACGTGGTGACTCTTCGCTCCGCGCCGCGTGAGCTTCCCAGGCAATCAGGCTTGCACGCCCGTCGCCGCCGCCCCCAGAATTATGCACCGTTCGGCGAACCACGAGGCGCGCGCGAGGCTCCTGCGAGCAAAGAGCCGAGCCGCACCGTGATCAACCACGACGCGCACACGCTTCCGGGCCTTGTCGGACACCAACCCGACGTTGGCCGACTTGTGCGCACGAATCCTTGGGCACGCGCGACTATAAAGAGGCCGCAGCCGCGCTCTCTCTCCCGCGCTACCCCCACCCTCCACAACGAGTGATTGCTGCCGTGGCCCATCAACCCGCGAGCACCGACCACGACCACCGCGACCACTTCGCCCCTTGGACCGACCCCCTCAGCAACCAGCATCCAACCATGTGTGGCATCTTTGCCGTCTTTGGCCACGGCGGCGACACGACCGCGTTCCGCGACCGCGCGCTGACGCTCTCCAAGAAGTACGCCTCGCGCTGTGCAGCCGTCCCATCGTCGCTCCCGACATCGATGCTCACGCTCCGCCCAACAACAGGATTCGCCACCGCGGCCCGGACTGGTCGGGCATCAAGGTTGTCGGCCGCCACTTCCTGTGCCACGAGCGTCTCGCCATTGTGGGCCTCGGGTCCGGCGCACAGCCGCTGACCAACGCCGACGAGTCGGTGATTCTGTGCGTGAACGGCGAGATCTACAACCACAAGGCGCTGCGCAAGCAGCTCAAGGGCAAGTACGAGTTCCAGACCGAGTCGGATTGCGAGGTCATCATGTACTTGGTACGAGCTTTCCCTGCGCGAGAAACACGAGTGCGACCCGCTGAAATCGGCTCGAAAAGCTGACTCTGATGCATTCGCAACAACTAGTACGAGGAAATGGGCCCGGCCTTCATCAACCTGCTCGACGGCATTTTCTCCTTCGTGCTCTACGACGCGCGCAAGGACGAGTACCTGGTGGCCCGCGACCCAATTGGCGTGACCACGCTCTACCAGGGCTGGTCGGGGAAAGACGGGTCCGTCTGGATCGCCTCAGAAATGAAGTCGCTCAACGAGGACTGCGACCGGATTATTGCCTTTCCTCCGGGCCACGTCTACTCGTCGGCGACCAAGCAAACGACGCGGTACTACGAGCCCGTCTGGTGGGACCCGAAGCGCCTGCCGCCGTCGACGCCCGAGCCGGACCTCAAAGCTGTGCGTGAAGCACTCGAGCGCGCCGTCAAGAAGCGGCTCATGACTGAAGTGCCGTTTGGCGTGTTGCTCAGTGGTGGGCTCGACTCCTCGATTATTGCGGCCATTGCTGCGCGGTATACGAGGCGTGCTGCCGCGACCGCGGCCGCTGCCAAAAAGCAGGGCGCGCAGAAGTCGGCCGACGGCAACGACGACGATTATATCGAGGAGGCCGTGCACGCAGCGGCGCTGTGGCCGCGGTTGCACTCGTTCTCGATTGGCCTGCCCGGGTCGCCCGACATTGCGGCCGCGCAACGCGTCGCCGACTTCCTGGGCACCGCACACCACGCGTTCACGTTCACGGTCCAGGAGGGGCTCGATGCACTCGCCGATGTGGTCTACCACCTCGAGACGTACGACGTGACGACGATTCGCGCGTCGACCCCGATGTACCTGCTCTCGCGCAAGATCAAGGCCATGGGCGTCAAGATGGTCTTGTCGGGCGAAGGTGCCGACGAAGTGTTTGGCGGGTACCTCTACTTCCACCAGGCGCCGACCGACGCCGACTTCCATGCCGAGACCGTGACGCGCGTGCAGAACCTGCACACGGCCGATAACCTGCGCGCCAACAAGTCGACCATGGCGTGGGGTCTCGAGGCGCGCGTGCCCTTCCTCGACCGCGGCTTCTTGGACGTGGCCATGACGCTCGACCCGAAACACAAGCGGTGCGGGCCCGGCGTCATGGAAAAGTCGGTGCTTCGCAAAGCGTTTGATACGCCCGACGACCCGTACCTGCCGCACGAAATTCTCTGGCGCCAGAAGGAACAGTTCTCGGACGGCGTCGGGTACTCGTGGATCGACTCGCTCAAGGAAATGACGGAGCGTGCCGTCTCGGACGAAAAATGGGCCGCCCGCGCCGTGCGGTTCCCGCACGATACACCCACGACGCGCGAGGCGTATTACTACCGCGAGATTTTCCACAAGCATTTCCCACAGCGCGCGTGTGTGGAGAGCGTCGTCCGGTGGGTGCCACGCCTGGATTGGGGCTGCTCCGAGGACCCGTCGGGCCGCGCGCAGACGGCACATCAGCAGGCGTATGTCGCGACCGACGCGGCGGGGAAGAAGCGCGTGGGGTCGCCCGCACGGAAGCCGGCATCGCCGAAAAAAGTCAAGACGCAGAAGTAGGCGGTGATAGCGGGAGGGTCGGAGTGCATGTGGCGATTTCTGGGTTGTTCAATTTGATGAGTGGTCGTGATCGTGGCCGTGGAAATCGACGCCATTTTGGTTCTTTACGGGCATTTGTGTCTTTCGGCTTCATGTCTGTTGTCACGCGACTGGGAGCCCCAGTCGTGTCAGTTGGTGGCCGGGAGGAAAGCTCATACTTCGACAAATGCAGACCGGAACCGTGTCGGGGCTTTACGATGGACGCAATGGACGTCAGAAAAGTATACGATTGACTTCACTCGCTGGCCGAACGGCTTGAAAGACGTTCCGCTGGGCCTCATAAATCAGATCAATTCTGCGCCGCTTGCGTGCGACCCAAAAATTTATAGTTGGAAGGATCTGTGAGACTGGCCGGGCCGAAGGTACGGAATTTCAAGAAGGAAGTTGCTGACTGTGCCGGGGCGCGGGGCGATATGAATTGATCTCAAATGCTGACACTCAAACGGCGAGGAACTAATACCGGTCGCACGGCCACGTCCTAGATGGATCCGAACAATGGCCGCGTTCACACGTTGCCTGTGCACACCTTCCACACACGCACGCTTACAAAACCATAAAGCAGATGCCCGAATGCGTCAGCAACTCGACCAAGAATCTTTTTTCTTGCCACGGAATACATCATGGCACTGGGCGCATCAATGAGCATCCCTGGCATGGCGCATCATTATTGACGATGGAGCTGGTATTGACTCGAGATGCAACCACGAAATGCCGGCCGCGTTGTGGTGAACAGCCATATTTGCTGACTGCCGAGGGCACTAACGTCAGTTCAGCGTACATATCATCGGCAGAAATAACAGAAGGTGGGCAGAGGGCATGAATCAAATCGACATGACTGCAGAGGCTGAGTCTGATCTGATCCAGGCATTTGGCCAAATCGGCCACATTCCCCCAATCCAGCCGTGACCCAATCCACCCTCACTTCCAAGACCGGGATGCAGGGAATAGACAAAGTACCTATGTTTTTCTGCTCTGGTGAGTGGCCATTGGTTTGCTTGACAGCATGGCCAATTGAGAGACTTTGACCTGCTGGTTTACCTGCTCTTGCAAAGCTCCAAAAATGGACGCTGCAAATGGTAAATAGTAAGAAAAGACACTAGACAGTCAGGAACAATGTTTGAGAGCCACAAAAGTATGAGGGTAGGCCATAAACGCATGGATTTGGTGTGTGCGGCTGGGGAGTTTGATACTTACCCATTGATGACAGACTCACTTCAGCCGGCCAAGCTGTGTCTGCGAGTTCCACCTTAGCGTCATCCTAGCTTGTCTTTTTTTGAATTTGAATTTTGTGAAAAGCTGCCAGGCGGATGTTTATTCATTTCGCGGGAAATCTAGCTTGGATAAATGGCTACACAGAAGTTAGGAAATTCAAGAAGGTCCGCTGAATTTTCCTCCATAAATCAGTTGATTTCGAGCATGCTTTCCCTCCCGATTAGGGGGCGCGTTCAGTGCGAGTCCTGCAACCACGTGCTGGGCAAGGCAACATTCCACAAACATGTTCTCTTTTCCATGAACGCAGCTGTTTTTCGTAACCACGACCTACTCCTGCATCCCTGCTTCTGCGCCGACCAAGAGGACCAACCCAATCGTCCTGCAACACGCGTGCAGGGCAAGGCAACATTCCACAAACAGGTTCTCTTTTCCATGAACGCAGCTGTTTTTCGTCACCACGACCTGCTCCTGCCCTGCCTCTGCGCCGACCGAGAGGACCGACCGAATCGACCTTTTGCAGGAAACTATAAAGGCCAAGACGCTCCGTGCACCGACTGGTGTCTCTCCACCATTCCTCGCCGACCAACTCACGTCCTTGACCTAGTCAGCTCGCACCATGTCGACTGCAGCTGTCCAAGACCCGATTGATTTCGTGCTACAGAGTCTGCCTGTCAATGACAACTTTGATGCCGTGGACGTTACCAACGCGCAGAAGAACGAGTTGACGGCGCTTGCTGCCAAAGTCGGCGCGTCGGCAGCCCAGGACGTGAGCCAGGTCGACAAGGCGGCGCTCAAGAACCTCGTTAACGAGATTGGCGACCGTATCGCCAACGACGTGTCGCGCGATGCGGTCATGGCGCACACGCTGCTCCTCGTCGTGTTCCACCAAAATCTGCGTGATGACACGAACGAGGCCAAGGATCTGTACGTCTCTACCGACGGTGATTTTGTTTGCCACACCATGGCGCCCCTGACCACAAGAGCGCGTGCCTAACACGATCTGGTAGCGCGTTCCTGTGCCGTTCTGAGGCGCGCTATCTCGCGTACATGGACGCCGTCGCCAAGGCAGCCGCCGAGGACAAGTCGATTCTCAAGAACCCGCCGCTCCCGCCGCTCGACGTGGCGCTGTTCTGGCACTCGCACATGGTACATGATGTTGCTGCTGCTCGAGTCGTTGGATGGTCGGTTTGATCCACAGACTCAACTCTCATGTTCTTGTTCTTTGCTAATGCTGTAGTTGAGTCCCGTTCGCTACGCCGACGACATGGGCCGCCGCTATGGTTCTGCCATGATTGGTATCGAATTTCCGCTGATGCGCCTGGTACGTTTTACATCATGCGCTCCTAGCCATATTTGATTCCCAAAACTCGGTTTCTAATCCCACTGGCTCTTTGCCAATATTCTCCACCAGGCCAAGATGCTCTCGAACGAGAAGATCGAGGACCAGGATGTGGGTCGCGCGTTCTGGGCAGCCAACATGCCTGCCGACCAGCCGTTTGACCTGACGCCCGCCGATGTCGACGAGACCAAAGTCACGGGCGTGGTCGTGTGCCCATCGTGCGAGACCAAGCTCGCGCTCAACATGGCTGAGTACGCGGCGTTCCGTCTGCACAAGCAGGCGCATGCGTGCAAGTCGTGCACCAAGTCGTTCATGCTCGAGAACGCGGCCGTGCGCAGGTTTTTGACCATTGTCAAGCGCGCGCCATTCTCGGCCGTGGCCGGCGCGCAGGTCCACCCGAAGACGTACATGTTTGCGGGCAAGCACCAGGACAATGCCGCCGATCTCGCCAAGCTGTTTGACAAAGCGGTGTGGGCCAAGCGCGTGGCCGCGCTTCCGGCACTCGCAACGTGGGCCGACGTCAAGGCGACCGTGTTCCGGCCAATGACGGTCGCTTGCAAGGACGATCTTATCCTGCCCGGCAGCCGTGGCCGGTTCATCCTGGTCCAGCGCGCGTTTGAGGACGTGACCGTGGGTCCGTGGTCCATGGATATGGTGCGCGCAGTGCGCCGTCAGCGCCGCTTCTCGGCCAAGATCGAGCGTGCCGCACGCGCTGGCGCGCACGCCGTCTACCACCTGCACACCGAGGCGCTCGTCCAGTACCCCAAGTTCTTGGCCGCCATGACGACGCGGCCGAAAACGTCGCTGGTCCCGACCATGGCAATTGATCTTGCGTGGCACACGCACCAGCTGTCGCACGTTGTCTACGCTCGGGACACTGGCGCGCTGATTGGGCGCGTCGCCAACCACGATGACTCGGACGACGCAGCGGCCGAGGCGCGCATGGCCGAAGGTTCCGCCGCCTTGCCGGCGCTCTGGATGCAGCTCTTTGCCGAGGACTACCGTCGGCCCAATGTGTCGTGCACTGCGGGTGCTGACGAGAAGGCACTCTGTGGGTGCGAGGACATTTGCGATCTCGCCATGGCCAAGAAGAAGGCGGTCTGCGGGTGCGAGGACCTTTGCGTTCTCGCCATGGCCAAGAAGAAGGCGCTCTGCGGGTGCGAGGACCTTTGCGTTCTCGCCATGGCCAAGAAGAAGGCGCTCTGCGGGTGCGAGGACCTTTGCGTTCTCGCTATGGCCAAGAAGAAGGCGCTCTGCGGGTGCGAGGACCTTTGCGATCTCGCCATGGCCAAGAAGAAGGCGCTCTGCGGGTGCGAGGACCTTTGCGTTCTCGCCATGGCCAAGAAGAAGGCGCTTTGTGGGTGCGAGGACATTTGTGATCTCGCTATGATGGAATAGGTGTGTTGCATTGGCCGCCATGGCTGTTGTCGCTCCACACTCTTTGGCAACGCAAATGCGTTCTCCGGCAGTTGCGATGAGTTTTTTACTGCAAAAGAGGGGTTCTGTGTCGATGCTGATATCATTTTTGTCTCAAGATATATCATTTTTGTCCCAAGATATCAACATTGTTGTCGGTTACATCTTGTCTTCCACCGTTTGGGCAAACTATTCATTTGTACGTGCTGGATCTCCCGGCCTTGGCATCGAGATGAAGGTTTGGCAGCAGAGATGGAAGGATTCGAGATCCCACTTTTACTCGCTGGCGCCACCATCATTGCACTTTCTGTTAACCGCTCGGTATATGTTCCCCATCTACGTCAATGGCCATGGTTGATGCAGCGTTTCCACAAACTCAGACATTAAGCAAGCGCGTTGGCCAACCGTTGGGTCGTTCTGACCTAGAAACTGAAGCAAAGACAACGACCTTCCTCGGAATACAGCTTGAGAGTGTGGCCAGGGCCACGCGCCTTTGGGAAACGTCACATCATTGGCCTCCCCTTGTCACCCTCTCTGCATTCCTTGCCATCCAAGAAGGCATCTGCCTTCATCAACAACAGGTCAAGCTTAGAACTTTTTTGCGGGTACAAGTATGATTCTCGCTGTTGCAGACCACCGACAGCTCGCCGGTTCTTGTCTGCAGCTCTGACGGCACCGTGGTCGATTGAAATTCGATCACGTTGGGTGCATCTGCACGGCGGCTCGCGGCCATGCGTCGATTCAATGCAACGCACATGCAGCTCACAGGCGGATACGTTTCCAACGTCACGGTCCTAGCGATCCACAGTCCGTGACAGCCAGCCAATGGCTGCTTCACAAGCAGCTGCTCGCATGGACGCGCTTGCTCGCCACCATGATGATAACGGCGTAGTACCGGCACCACGCAGGCATCTCCATGGAGCAGTATGTACATATACCCGATCCACAACGGCAGCAAGGCCGAGAACTTAATGGCGTTTTGCTCATTGAGCACACGGATCTCGCCACGAGCCGCGTGCAAGTCGGCACGATGATTTCTTGAACCTGTCAAATGGGCTGACGTCGCGGATCGCTAGCTGCGTTTGCCTTGAGGGTGACGTGATCGTTTATGTGAGTGGGTCGGATGCAGTCACACGACATTGCAAGCGATAATGAATGGAGAATGTAAATGCCAGTCAGGATATTGGAAGAAAACTGTGTCTGACAGGTATCAGCGCAGGCCCGGATAGTAGGGCCGCTCGATACTGCCAGCAAGCGAGGAAATCATTTTCGAGTTCCTTGTCAGCCGCTGCTGTTGATCGTCCCATCCCGCTCACGAAGCGCTGCCCGTTAGTTTGATGAAGCAAAGCAAAAGCGTGGACTCGCAACGAACCGATGCTTGTGGAAACGGCAACGTGGGTGGAATATATTTGACAGACAAACCAATGATCGACAGGCAAAACTTGCAACCACAACCGACAACCAAGCGGGGTGGGATCACACTTGACAAACAAGAAGGCAGAGAGCGAGAAAACAGCAAGAACGCAACACCGGTCCCATCCAACCGACCCTCAGCGCATCCCACCAACAATCCGCGCTGCCGCGATCCCCGGCGACCGCCCTCCCGCTGCGCCCACCGACCGATCCCGTGCCGCCGCCCCCATCCGCGTCGGCACCGCCGGCCGCCGCGCGGCCTCATCCAGCATTTCCACAATCTCGTCCGACAAGACAGGCGCTTCCTCGACCGCCACTTCCTCCCCATCGACCACACGCAAAATCGACCGTTCCCCGACATTCGGCGGCACGGCAAACGGCAGCCAGTACTTTTCATCGAGCATGAAGTACGTGTACGCCGGGTCGCCGGACCTCGGGTCCACGGCCGCGACCGCGACCACAGGCCCCTTGATCCGCTCGAGTCCTGGCGCGGCACCCGCCGGGTTCATCGCCGACGGGCGGCGCAATGGCCGAGGGCGCGGCGGTGCCGGTGGCGCGGTGACGGGCACGACGCGGCCGAGCGCATCGAGTTCGAGAGGCGGCGGCGCGGCCATCGGGTCCGGCAAGTCGTCGGCGGTCAACCCCTGCACCGGATCGGCCTGCCGCGCCTCGTCGCGGATCAGGGTTGTGATGGAGAGTTCAATAATGCTTGACCGGCGCCGGCCGTCCGGGCGCGGCGGCAATGCCGGCGGGATGGCGACAGAGTCAGGCGCGTGGCCCGCCATTTCGGCATCGACGTCGCGGATGTACCCGGCGGCACGGTGTGCTGCCGCGGCTTGGGCCGCGCGGTCGGCGCACCGCGCGACGTAGTTGGCGATCGCGTCGACCACGTCCGGCTCGTCCTGCTCGTATGTGTAGAGGTCGATGGCGCGGCGCAGTTGCGACCAGTTGAGGATATGCAGGTGGTCCGACTCGCGCAGGGCCTCGATAAACGTTTCGAGCAGCTTGAAGTGCGTGATGATTTGCAGCAACTGCAGCATTGAGATCACGGGCTGCAAGTGCTTGGTGAACGTGTCGCGCGCGGGCGCCGGGATCGGGTTCGACCGCACCCATTCTTCGAGGTGCGACAGATTCATGCGAATTTGCATGGCCTTCCACCGGCAGCACAGATCCGGACGTGACAGGAGGCGGTTGAACGTGGTCGCGCCGAGGTAGAAGAAGAGCTGCTCGATTGCCTGGTGCACGAGCGACGGGTGCACGTGGAACGTTTGCAGGACGTAGAGCGTCGATGACAGGATCGTCGTCACCGTGCGTGGCGTGCGTTTGTTGCCGCCATTCATGCCCGCGCCAGAAGACGACGACAGCGCTCCGGACGTACTTACTGGCCGCCGGCGCGTGCCCGGCGAGGACGCGGAACTAGGCTGCGGAGCGGCCGACCCGCCATTGGCCGTGGGCGCCCGAAGGCGCGGGAGCGTGGCGGACGGCGTGTTCGGGTTGAGGAGTGACGACGTCGACGAAGCAAGAAGGGACGACAACCGGTTCAAGCGGCGGTCATTGGCGACGCGGTCGAGCAAATTGGGCGTCGACGACGTGCGCCGCAGCATCGACTGCGCCGCGTCGCGCGCGCGCGTCATGACCGGACTCCCGATACCGTTCCCATTCCCATTGCCACCCGACGAGCTGCTCGCGGAGCTCACGGAACTGACACTGCCCGGTCCGGAAATCCCAAACAGGCCCGTGGCAGACGGCGGCGCCGCGGCCTCGCGCGTGCGTTCGCGGAACTTGAGCGACGCGAACCCCGGGATCGTGTCGTGATTGAGCAGCGCGTCGTCAATGACCGCCGACAGCCGGTGCTGTGCGTCGCGCAACAGCGCCATGAAAATATCCTGGATCAGCTCGTTGAGCCGCACCTGGTACGGCAGCGTCTTGACGACGAGCCCCGCGTCCTTTTTCAAGTAATACAGCAGCCGCGAGCAGTTGCTGAGCCAGTACCCCAAGACCATCATGTCGTGGCGGCGCGGGCGCAGCGTATGCTCAAGCAAATCGAGCGCGCGCGAAAACAACGCATCAAGCAAATCCTGCGACGCATAGTAGCCCGCATACCGCGCTGCGAGGAACAGGATGTTGGCCGAGACGGGCCTGCGCGTATACCCTGCCGGGTTCGTGTTCTGGGACCGGATCACGTTCGGGTCGGCGAGGCGGCGAATCGTCACGTGCAGTAAATGGTCGAGCGAGGACTCGGAAAAGACAAACATTTGGCTCGGCGGGCACGACTCCCATGAGAATTCCACGAGCCCTTCGTCCTCTTCGTCAATCACGATTTGCGGGTCCAGCTGGTCGACGGGCGTCGACGTCGGCCCACCCACACCAGCACCGCCACCGGCGACTTGTGCGAGTGACGCGGGCACCGTGGTCCCGACAATCGCACACAGTTCGCGGTAATCGACGCCGTAGAGCGACGGTATATAGTACGAGTCAGACGTGACCGTGGAGATCGAGGTGCCGGCCATCGACACGGCGCGGGTATCGTCGTCGTCCGACGAGGACGACGACTTGCGCGTCGTGTAGACGGACCGCGCGTCCGAGTAGAAAATGGAGACGAGATTGTCCTGCTCGGGCAAGTGCGCGCGCGCCAAGAAATCGCGCACCGACCGGCCGGACCGCGACTTCATGTCGGTCGCAGCCCCGCGCGCGAGAAGGTACTCGACGACGGCCGTGCGGTTGTTGTTGGTCGCCCACATGAGCGCGGTCCACCCATCTATTTGAAACGTGGATTGGGTCAGAATCGGCGGCGAAGCAAGTCTCGGCAAAAACACAACGGCGAAACCGACAAACGTACTGTTATCCTGCAAATCCGCGTCAGCCCCCGCCTGAATCAGGCGCTGCACGACCTGGAGGTACCCAAAGCACGCGGCCTGCATCAACGCCGTTGACCCATTCTCGTCGCGGCCATCCACCTCAATATCATTCGCGCAATGCTTGATCAAGTAGGCCACTTTGCGCAAGTCGCCCGCCGCCGCGGCGCGCAAGAACGCGGCCTGCAGCTGCAACTTGATCTCATCGTCGTGGTAGACCGAATCGAGCGTGTTGGCGAGCTCAAAGGCAATGTCGGCGTCCTCGCCCTTGGGCAGCAGAACGACAGAGGGACGCCGCGTGTGCCCGTGCTTGGGCAGAGGCGCGAGTCGCGACGTGTCGGGGGCCAGGTGCGTCGTGTCACCATTAGTCGTGGGCACAACGTCGGCGGCAGCGAGGGCAATGTAGGTCGGTGGAGTGACGATGCCGGGCAGGACCAGGGTCTCGCCGTCGGGCGTAGCCGTGAACGAGGCGAGAATCGTTGGGAGGGCGTCGTTGGCGCAGGCGGCCGAGTCGCGGTCCACCGCCGCGGCGGGCGCCTCGGACGATGGTGCCGCGGCCATTTTGGTGGTGAGTTGGTTGGTGCGCAGAGGGCAGCGCGGCAGCGAAGGGCGCGGAATGGCTGCTCGAGGACGCGCGACCGACCTAGAAGAGCGACGCGACAAGGACAAGCGAGGGAAGGGACAAACGGCGCTTGGCTGGTCAGTCTCCATCCCATCCGCGCGGAACACGCCGATTTCAACCCATGCGGCACATTGCGCCCAGCGGAGCGCAAGATCATGGGGCCGGTCGTGATGGCTGCGGATGCGACGTGGCAGGAGCACTGGCGGAGCCAGAGCCCCTTGACGAGGGCGCGGACAAGGACGGCGTGGATGGCGATGGTGGGCGACGGTGGGCGGCCGGGCGGGCAGGCATCATCATCACCAAGCGAGGGCGCGAGCTCGGGACATACGTTGAGCGCGTCGGCAGCGGGCCCGACGACGACGACGGCGGCAGCAGTCGGGTCAGCAGCAAGTTGCGGGGCCGTCCGTCGGCAAGAGAGAGCGCCGCCATGGACGCGCGAGTGGTTTGCGGCTGGGTTGCGGTGGCACATGGCGCGCCACGCGGCGTTCCTCACGTGCACGCCTCGCGTCGGTCTCGCGCTGTCTCGCACCACCACCCGGCGCATTCTTCGCGGCGGTGGGCCGTGGTGCCCTGCCGCCGTTGCACGTTGCACTTGCAGCTTGCATCGACGCCGGAGCGAACGCGTCCGTTGACGTGCGCTCGACCGAGACCCGACTTGCATGGCAAATCGTGCTGGCCGAAACCGGCCGCGCGTGGAGATGCGCGCTCACAACGGTTCGAACACGGTGTTTCTTGTCGATGGTGGATGGCTGCAGTAACCATTGATGCGCCTGTGATCCTCGATGCTGCTGGACAACATGCGGCCGGGCCAGCACTGGGCGACCATGCCTGTTGTACCGACCTCCTGTTGGCAATGGCTCCCTTCCCTCCATCACCCACGCTCATCACCCACGCTCGCAAAAGCTCGCAACCAACCCCGCTGAACTCTCTCCACCTTCTCCACCCATCCGCTATGATGCAAATGAAAAAATCCCTCTTTGTACATATCGTTCAAACGCCAAAGCACTGACACAGCCCGATGCAGCACCACCCGCAACACTCGCCAAGCGCGCTCCAATTGTAAAACCACAGACACGAACTGCACGCATTCGACCGACCCACATCGTCCGTCTTGGGCACGGTCGTTGGCCCCATGCCGCGCGTTCGTGGTGCACCATATGATGCAGTCGGACCTGAACGATGACTTGGTGGCACGGCTTGCGGGTACGCAGCACTCCGCGGCAATGGCGGGCCAGCCGGCGGACCTGGCGGGAGCGTCGAGTATGCCGGTGGTGGCTGTTGTTGCTGTTGCTGCTGTGTCATCGTCGTCGGGCCGTCTTGGTATGTTGGGAGCGAGGCCGCCGAGTCGATAAGGCGCGTGTTCGGCGCACCTGCGGGCGTTGGTGTCGAGCGCGGCGGCTGGCCAACTGCGGCAGCGATGACTGGTCGAGCCCCTCGCTGCGATTCGCGCCGCGACGGGTAACTGCTGGGTGGAGTCGGTGCGCTCGACTGAACCGTATTTGCTGCGGCTGCTGCGGGCCGCGACGACGCGATTCGCGGCGGGTAGCTGCTCGGTGCTTGCATTCTTCTTGCTGGTTTGGTGGTGTTCTTGAACGGCCGCGGAGCGTCGCGGTGTGCCGATGTCGCGGTGTGGGTTGGCGCGGGCACAGTGCGCGCGAGCAGGACTCCTGGTTCTTTGCGCGATTGGAAGTGGGGGAGAAAGTGTTGCACGATCGGGCTTCAACGTGGAGTGGGCCGCTGGCCCTTTTTGTGTGCACAGGTCTGGCGCGGTGCAAAGTGGCGCAGTAGCCGCAGCGGCGCCGTAGCGTTTGGCGCCAAACATGGCGGACTGACTGGGCTGTTGCAGGAATATGGGGTCGTTGGCGCGCGTCGTTGACTTCAGCATGCTCTTGCACAACGTGCCCATGTGGATATATCGCTTGACGAACGCGGAGATGGGCCGAGGGCTGGCGTTGCTCTGACGATGGTGGGTCGCGGCAGGCAGGCGTTGCCTTGTTGCTCGCGCCGCTGCTCAAGTCGAGGGACGGACTCTCGCGCTCACAGCTGGAGGAGAACGAGATGCACCAAGAAAGTGGGCCCCGACACCCACAAATCGTATTCACAAATGACTGACGACGCGCCCGTCCGCGTGCTCCAAATGCCGCCTCAAAACAAACCCGTCGTACTCGACCAACTGGTCGCACCCATCAGCCAACCCGACCGGCACCGACACGCGACCCTTACTGGCCACCACGGAGACGCAGGACCAGGTGGAGCGTCGACTCCTTTTGGATGTTGTAGTCCGAGAGCGTGCGGCCGTCCTCGAGCTGCTTGCCCGCGAAAATGAGACGCTGCTGGTCGGGCGGGATGCCCTCCTTGTCCTGGATCTTGGCCTTGACGGCATCGATCGTGTCCGATGACTCGACCTCGAGCGTGATTGTCTTGCCCGTGAGCGTCTTGACGAAAATCTGCATCCCACCGCGCAGGCGGAGCACCAAATGCAGCGTCGACTCCTTTTGGATGTTGTAGTCCGAGAGCGTGCGGCCGTCCTCGAGCTGCTTGCCCGCGAAAATGAGGCGCTGCTGGTCGGGCGGGATCCCCTCCTTGTCCTGAATCTTGGCCTTGACGGCGTCGATAGTGTCTGACGACTCGACCTCGAGCGTGATGGTCTTGCCCGTGAGCGTCTTGACAAAGATCTGCATCCCGCCGCGCAGGCGGAGCACGAGGTGCAGCGTCGACTCCTTTTGGATGTTGTAGTCGGACAGCGTGCGGCCGTCCTCGAGCTGCTTGCCAGCAAAGATGAGGCGCTGCTGGTCCGGGGGAATGCCCTCCTTGTCCTGAATCTTGGCCTTGACCGCATCGATCGTGTCGGACGACTCGACCTCGAGCGTAATGGTCTTGCCCGTCAGCGTCTGGAGGTTGGGGGAGGAGCGCGGTGAGTGGACGTTCAATCGGCATCGAACAGTGCGCGACGCGGAGGAGCCCGTCGCCATGCATCGCGCGCCGGTCCGGCCGCTGCGACACGAGTCTCACAAACCCGCAGCGACCGCGTCGGCGGCCACGCATCGCAACACCATCGATGCGCTCACGAAGCACCGAGGTGGTCATCGTTGCCTGGATGCAGGAGCGATGGGCCGCGATGGGCAGCAGCGACGGCAACGATGGGCGCTTGAGCAGGCGACGACGCGTCGAGGCGGGGATGCATCGATGTAAATACCTTGACAAAAATCTGCATGGTGGTGGAGCGCGGGGTGTGCGGGAAGTGGGAGGAGCGCGAGCAAGTCGAATGCGGCAGGTGGGGTTTTCCCAAAACAAGCGAGCGGCCGGCGGGGAGAGAAGGAGCTGAGGTCGGGCAGAGCGCGGCTTTTATACCCGAGGTGCGGACGCGTCGTGTTGGCGTGGTGCGCGCAGCGAGACGCGCAGGGTCGCGTCGTCGGTGGTGCGAAGACAGCGGCGGCGGCGGCGGCGGCGGCGGCGGCGCTGAAGCGCTGAATGACGCGGTCAGCTGACGACTCAATTCGGCCTCCACTGCATGACAAATCCGACCTGGCAACGCGTCACGCCGCGGCACGTTACCAGCGCGCACGCGTGTGGCTCCCGCGCCGTGTCGCCTCCCGGCGTCGTCAGCCCACACCCTCGGACGCTCGAGTACAAAACTGCAGCGCGGTTCCGCCGAGTCTGCTTCCTCCTCCCGGCCGCACGCTCTCAAGTCGACCAGAGCACTCTTTCACACTGGTGCAATCGTCACGCAAGACCTGCTGCACTCTTCTTCATTCAAGTCCCGCGACCCCCGTCCTCGACTCTCTCTTCATCTTCCAACCATGTCGGGCTACTACGGCGGTTCCTCGGGCGGCGGCGGCGGTTACGGCGGTGGCGGCTACGGCGGCTCGTCGCGCGGTTATGACCGTCCCTCGTATGGCGGTTCGTCGGGTGGTGGCTATGGTTCGTGCCATTTTTCGTCCATTGTCCACTCGCACCTCGTTCTGGCTTCAACAACTGACCATCAATGTCTCTATCCGTTTATCAGGAGGTAACTCGGGCTACGGCAACTCGAGCGGCGGTTCCGGCGGCTACGGCAACGGCGGTGGCTCGTACGGTGGCGGCTACGGCGGGTACGGCGGTGGTGCTGGTGGCGACCGAATGAGCGCACTCGGTGCCGGTCTTCGCGCCGTCGAATGGGGCCGTGAGGAGCTGCCGCCCTTCGAGAAGAACTTCTACCGCGAGCACCCGGACGTTGCCGCACGCACGCCCGCGGACGTGGACCAGTTCCGCCGCGACAACGAAATGACGCTGCGGGGCAAGGACATCCCGCGCCCGATCAAGTCGTTCGAGGAGGCCGGGTTCCCGGCACACGTTCTGCGCGAACTCGAGGCTGTCGGGTTCAAGGCGCCGACGCCCATTCAGTGCCAGGGTTGGCCCATGGCGCTGTCCGGCCGCAACGTTGTTGGGATTGCCGAGACGGGGTCGGGCAAGACGCTGTCGTACCTGCTCCCGGCACTGCTGCATATTGGCGCGCAGCCCAAGTTGCGTCCCGGTGACGGGCCCGTGTGCCTCGTGCTCGCGCCGACGCGCGAGTTGGCGGTCCAGATTCAGCAAGAGTGCGCCAAGTTTGGCAACTCTTCGCGCATTCGCAACACGTGCCTCTACGGCGGCGCACCCAAGGGCCCGCAGATCCGTGACTTGCAGCGCGGCGTCGAGATTTGCATTGCGACGCCCGGGCGTCTGATTGATTTGCTTGAGGCCGGCAAGACCAACCTCAAGCGCGTGACCTACCTGGTCATGGACGAGGCCGACCGCATGCTTGATATGGGTTTCGAGCCGCAGATTCGCAAGATTGTCGAGCAGATCCGGCCCGACCGGCAAACGCTCATGTGGTCAGCGACGTGGCCCAAGGAAGTGCAGCGGCTCGCGTCCGACTACTTGCAGGACTACATTGAAGTGCGCGTCGGGTCGCTCGATATCTCGGCTAACGCGCGCGTCACGCAGGTGATCGACGTTTGCACCGATTACGACAAGCGCACCAAGCTGTTTGACTTGTTGCACGGGTCAGTCGACAAGGAGTCGAAGACGCTCGTCTTCACGGGCACCAAGCGCATGGCCGACGAGGTGACGCGAGACTTGCGGTACCAAGGGTTTGCCGCAGAGGCAATTCACGGCGACAAGGCCCAGTACGAGCGCGACCAGGTGATTGGCAGCTTCAAGTCGGGCCGCACGACGATCATGGTCGCCACGGATGTCGCGGCACGAGGACTTGGTACGTGTTTGCACTTTTCCTTTCCGTCGCATCGATTCGTGTTGGGTTGGAAGTCGGGTATCTCTTTTCTGGTGTTCTCGAGTCGCTGTGCATGCCACGCCGGGCCTTTCCCGACCGCACTCCTGTCCACAGGCTGCGGTGGCACTGGTCTCGGTCGTGTTACTCGCTTCGGCTTCGCGGAACAAGAACGTTGTCGCCCAATGTTATGCGGGCAAGCTGCTCCTGTAGGTTCGCTGGTCGTCATCACTTGATCGATGTTGGTGTGCGTGGAGGTGAGAGGCAGTGGAGTGCTCTCGGATGACCGGTGGATCCCCAGATCCCCTTCGTGACTGTTTGGGACCGTGTGCGTTGACGTGTCGTGTGCCATCCGGCCACTTCACGCGCGTGCACTTGCGCTTGCTCGTGATGCGGCCGTCGTAGTTGAACGACGTTTGGATGGGATGGTTCGCGGGGGCCGGGGTGGTGTTTGGGTTCGATGGAGGTGACCCGGCCCCGGACTTTGGCGGCGATGTCGGAATTGTTGGCTCTGTCGGGCGTTGACCGCGGAGTGCAACGAGTGGCCTGACTGACTTTGACGAATCCGCCGTGGTGTTGAACTACTTGCGCGCACTCGATGATCGCCGTGATGGACGAGCGCATCTGTGGGAGGAGGAGACGTGCGCAAGGACGCTCTTTTTTTTTCGCGTCGCACAGGAGTTCACACTGGAATCGTAACGACTCGTCTATGTTTTTTTCATGGATCATCTCAACTCATTTTGTGCCCTCTCAAACGCGTGTGCTCGCCGTGTCCTGCTGCTCTCCACGGGACCAGACGTCAAGGACGTCAAGTTTGTCATCAACTACGACATGCCCAGCAACATCGAAGACTACGTGCACCGCATTGGTCGTACGGGTCGCGCTGGGTACGCTTCATTTGCCTCCCTTCATTCTCCACCCACTGTCCTTCGAAACTGACTTCCTGTTTCGTCCCAACAACAGCACCTACGGCACGTCCTACTCGTTCTTCACGTCGGCCAACGGCAAGATGGCGCGCGACCTGATCACGATCCTGACCAAGGCCAACCAGGTGATTCCGCCGCAACTTCTCGAAATGCGTGGGGGCGGTGGTGGCGGTCGTGGGTACGGCGGCGGCCGCGGATTTGGTGGTGGTCGAGGTGGGGGTGGTCGCGGATATGGCACTGGCCGGAATGGTGGGGGTGGCGGCGGGTACGGCGGTGGCCGCAATGGTGGTGGTGGCGGCTACGGCCGGTACTAGGCGCGTCGCGTCCTGGTTCGAGTGTGTGATTTGCGTTGAGTTTGGGCCGTGCTTCTCTTTGTTGCGTTCGTTGCGATCAATACACACGTCTTGGGTGTGCACATCTTTTTTTGTGAAACAGTGGGTGATAGTGCGGGCCGGTACGGGCTGGCTTGGATCAGCGTTCGTGCGCGGCTTTGTCGTCGTCTGGAGCGACTGGCCGCGATGGCGACGCAGTGCGACGGGATGGTGCGGGTTTTGCTTGATCATTGATCATGGCGAGCGCGGGATGGTGCAAGCGACTCGGGAACTGACCAAGCAGTCCAGTTTACGTAAATCCACCGTGTGCTCCCAACGCGTCGCGTTGTGGGCTCTCGTTTGGCCTCGGTGCCCTTCAAAAGCGCGCGATCCCCGCACTCTTCTGCCCCAGCAAACGTCGCGCTCGAACCTCGTCACGATCCACGCACATCAACTCGAACCTCGTCACGATCCACCAACCATGGCCGCAGCCACCACCACCAACACCGCCGCCGCGCGCCTGCTCGCCTCTGCCGGCGGGTCGCTCACGCTCTACACCTCGCGCATCTGCCCGTTCGCACAGCGCACGACGATCGCGCTGCACGACCTGGGCCTGATCGACGCGATCGAGCCGACCCCGACCAACCCGAACGGCGCGTCACTCGTGGAAATCGATCTCGCGAACAAGCCCGAGTGGTACACGGCCACGATCAACCCGCGCGGCAAGGTCCCCGCTTTGAAACTCGGTTCCGGCGGCCCGATCCTGATCGAATCGGCGCTGATTGCTGAGTACCTGTACCAAGCCGCGGGCCGGACGGACCGTCTCCTGACGAACCCCGAGGACGCGCATACGCGGTACGCGGCGTCCCGCGTGACGGAGGCTATCAACGACGCGTTCGTCCCGGCCTTCTACGCGCTCTTGCGCGAACACGATACCGAACAGCAGCCTGCGGCCACGGCCAAGTTGTTGAGTGCCGTGCACGACGTCGGTGCCGTGCTCGATGCCGAGGGGCCTTACGCGGTCGGCAGCGAATGGAGTGTGGCGGATACGTTGGCGGCGCCGTTCTTGGCGCGGCTGGTCGTGCTCAAGCACTACCGCGGGTTTGATTTGAAGGACGCGTCGACGGCGCGCGACGAGAATTCGGCGCGGTTTGTGCGGTGGGCGACGGCGTTGCTGGAAAGGGAGGCGGTGAAGCAGACGACGGCGCCGGCCGAGTCGTTGGTCGTCGCGTATGCCAAGTACGCGGGGCCGCCGCGTGTCTGACCGGCCGGTCGAGAGGGGTCGCGGGAAGGGAGGAGGTGGAGGATGGGCGCGTTGTGAATAGGGGTGCAGAAGGGGGCGGAGGAGTTTGTGCCTGCCACGGGCAACGATTTGCCCACAGAGATTGTTGCCCACGAAAGGCGGGAGGTCGGGTCGAGTGAATGTAGCAGTGATTTTGTTGCGCATCAGGTCGATGGCAGTGTGAGCGTGCCCAACAAAACCAACATCCCATAACCTGACGCGTCGCGCAGCACCAAGCCCGAATTCATTGACTGTTCGCGCGACACGTGAAGCATCCTTCGCATTTCTGCATTGCCGGTCGGCCTGTTTCTCCTCATCACCGGAGGTGGTGGTCGGCACACTCTCCACCCTCGGCAGCACTGCCATCGTCGTGGCGCCGTCCTCGGCCCTGGTCAGTACCTGCACTCGCTGCTGCGTCCACGCTCCCGACTCGCGCGCGCGTGATCCAGCCCCAAGTCAGCGTGACCCGCGCGCATTTCCTCCCCCCCCCCCCCCGGGCCAACTACGCGCCCTATTCTCTTTGCTTCGTTGGATCGGATCGCAAGCTTTTTCAAGATGTCGACGCGGTTCGAGCGCATGAACGACAAAAGCATGGCTGAGCGGCACGCCAAGATCTTGAAGGCGCTGATGCAGTTGCCCGAGAACAAAGTCTGCGCCGAGTGCAAGCGCAAGGGTGCGTACGCGTCGACGGCGACGGATCGCGGCCTTGGTGCGAGGATTTGACGATGGCGTGCTGCGTAGATCCGCGGTGGGCGAGCCACTCGCTCGGTGTGTTTGTGTGTCTGCGGTGCTCGGGCGTGCACCGGTCGCTCGGCGTGCATATTTCCAAGAGTACGTTCTGACCCCCGGTGGATCACGTCGTTGATGCGTGCGTACACGGATTGACGCCGTCAAATGGCGCTCATTTACAGTGAAGTCGGTCGACCTCGACTCGTGGACGCCCGACCAAGTGCAGCACATGATCAACTGGGGCAACGCGCGCGCCAACTGGTACTGGGAAGCGCGCGCATCGTTTGAGCCCAACGACTCGTACGTTTTCTGCGTTTCTCGCACAGTCCTGGATAATCGAGATCTGACGCGTCTCCATCGCACCGGGTAGCAACATTGACATGTACATTCGGTGCAAGTACGAGCGCCGGCAATTTGTGCGCGAGCCGACCGTCCCGGACCCGAAAACGATTCCAGCAGGCACACCGTTCGACGCGCCGCCGCCGTTCACGAGCCCGACGCCCGCGTCTGCATCTGCTGCCGCCGCTGCTGCGCCCGCACCGACGTCTGCAGCTGCAGCTCCTTCACCGAAACCCGCGCCTGCCGCGTCTGCCACGTTCGACGCGTTTGGCGCATTTGAGGCCGCGACCCCGGCCACCGCGTCGTCGTCCCCGGGCACCCTGCTCAACTTTGGCGGCAGCTCGTCGCCCGCGACCAAGCCAGCAGCGTCCCCGGCGCCCACTTCGTCGCCGTTCGGTGATATCATGAGTTTGTACTCCAAGCCTGCGCCGGCCGCGGCCGCGTCGCCCATGCCGCAACCACAGCAGCCGCAACAGCCCGCCGGTTTTGCGGCATTTGGCGCGTTCGCGTCCCCCGCAGCCGCGCCAGCACAGCCCGCAGCATCCCCGGTGCCCGGATTCGCGGCGTTCGGGTCCCCCGCGCCGGCTACCGCGTCACCGGCACCCGCGTTTGCGGCATTCGGCGCGGCGCCCGCGTCGGCGGCCCCCTCGTCGTCCCCCACGTTTGCCGCGTTTGGATCCCCCGCACCGGCTACCGCCACCGCGTCCCCGGCACCCGATTTCGCGGCCTTCGCGTCGTCCCCCGCCGCTATACCCGCCGCCTTTGCGCCAGCTCCTGCACTCGCCTCGTCGACCAGTTCGTTTGCCGATTTCGGGTCCTTCAGCTCCCCCGCGCCGGCGGCGGCGGCACAGTCGCCCGCAGCGGTCCCCGCCGGGTTTGCCGCTTTCGGTGCGTTTGCGCCGGCCTCGTTGGCGTCGCCCATGGCGAGTAGTACTGGTGGTGGGTTCACGACCGGGTTTGGCGGCGGCGCACCGCTGACGGGGTTTGGGATGGCGGCGGGCGCAGGTGCGCCGGCGCCGTTGGCGGCGCCGATGACGCCAGTGGCCGTGCAGGGGCAGCAGCCGCAGCAGCAGCAGCAGAGAGGCCAGCAGCAGCAGGACGCGTTTGCCGGGTTGGATTGGGGCGCGTTCAAGTGAGCGGAGAGTGGGTGGAGAAGGAGAAGGTGCCGGACGCGGTGGAGTGGGGCGCGGAGGCCGGATCGTGCCGGTTGGACGAGTGGAGACGAGGATTGAGTGAGGAGCGCGAGGAGAGGATTGGTCGCGACGATCGTGGGAGGTGAAGTGAAGCGAAAATACAGCGCTGAGACGTGAAGTCATTGCCACGTGGCACACTGGAGCCAGCACTCGGCTGCTTGTCTTCAGGCTTCTTTGCCTTCGCCACGCTTTCGACCGGCCGCCGCCACCGTCTCCGACAACGACGCCGCCGCCGCCGCCGCCGCCGTCGCCGCCGCTCCCACGCGTGCTTCAACCGCCATCTCCCCGACTCCCGACTGCAGCTTGCTCACGGCGTGTACACCGTGCGCCGCGCCCGCCAGCTCCACCCTCGACCGCGACCCGCCGCTGGTCCTCGCTCTCCAACACCTGCACCGCCCATCCGCCTCCATTACCAACCAACCATGTCTGCTGACCCGCCCGCCGTGATCAACGTCGGCCACGTCGACGCTACGCCGACCAAGTACGATGCCAACCACGCCGAGGACGCGCACGTTGCGCACGCCGCCGAGGGTGCCGCTCATGTCGTCGAGGCCGCGCACGACGCCGACGCAAGCGATGTGAACGTGGTCGAGGTCGTGGAGGTGGCGCCCGAACCGATTCACGAGGCCGACCACGCGCTTGCCGACGCGACGCACGACGTGGAGTCGCACGCTGACGCGTTGCACGCCGAGGTCGCGGAAAAGCATGCCGAGGTCGTGGAGAAGGATGCGCACGACGCTGATAAGCACGCTGACGCCGCCGAGGAACACACGCACGAAGCGGAATCGCACGCTGCCGATGCGGAAGAGCGCGCTGTTGAAGCGGAGACGCACGCTGCCGATGCCGAAATGCATTCTGCCGACACCGAAGAGCGCGCCGAGGCGGTGGAGGAGGAGGCGCAGACGCACGCGAGCGAGGACGCCGAGGAGCAGGAGGAGCAGGTCGAGGAGTCGGTCGAGGAGGAGGTGATCGAGACGTCGATTGTCGAGGAAGTCGTCGAGGAGGCGCCGGCCGCTGCCGACCACGACGAGGACGCTCACCATGACGATGCTGCGCGCCACGACGCTGAAGCCGCGCACCACAACGTTGAGGCCGCGCACCACGATGCCGAAGCCGCGCACCAGGACGCCGAGGCCGCGCACCAGGACGCCGAGGCCGCGCACGAGGAGCCTGCCGCGACGCCCGCGGCGGAGCACGAACCGGAGCACGAGCGCGCGCGTGCGATTCACGCCGATCATGCACCTGCGGTGCACGAAGTCGAGGCGCCGCATGCACCGGAACCCGAGCAGGAGCCCGCGGTCCATGACGCCCACCAGGAGCCTGAACCGGAGCCCGTTCACGTCGCTGCTGCTGAACCGGCCCACGTCGCGGAACCCGAGCCGGAGCCGACCCATGCAGCAGAACCGGAGCCGGAACCCACCCACGACGTTGCGGCGGCCATCCCCGTGCCCGCGATCGAAGTCGACGCGCCGTCGTCGGCCTCGGAAATCGGCGCGCCCGCCGACGACGACATTCACCCGGACGAGTCGGCAAGCGTGACCGACGAGGGTCGTAACGCCGACGACGATGACGATGACGTGGACGACGAGGACGATGGCGATGCCGACGACGAGGACCAGACCGTTTCCGGCGAAACGACCAACGACGGCGACAGTGTTGCGCACGTCGATCGCGCACCTTCCGCGACCGCCTCGGCCACCGCCGCCGCCCCAGCTGCTGCAACGCCCACCGAACCCACGCGCACGCAGCCACCGCCAACGGCGATCCCCGTTCCTGTGCGCCACTCGATCCCACGGCCGCGTGTCGCGCGCACCACGCCCATCCCCGCTGCACCGACCGCCCCCGCGGCCCCCGCGGTCGCGGACGCGCCGCCCAAGCCGCGCGCGTCGCCGCGGCCGCACGCCGCGAAACTCAGTGGCGGCGCCACCGCGCCGACCGCGGCCGCGGCGGCGAAACGCACGTCGGCCAAGGATAAGGACGATGGAATGGTCGTGATCCGCGCGTTTGGGTCAGTCTTCAAGGTCCCCGCGTCGCAGGCCAAGGGGAAGGGCGCTAAAAAGCCCGCTGCGTCCTCGGGCGCGTCGTCAACGTCCACGGTCTCCACGTCGAGCTCGAACGCGATGCCGACCACCGCTGCTGCTGCTCCCAAGCCAAAGACGCCCGCTGCTCGGTACGTGTTTGCTGCTCTCTTTCACCCCTCGCACCCCAGCCCAGCTGACGAACTCCCTCGTCTCGTGTATACCAGCGAGAAGCGCACTGTGCCCTCCGCCGCACCCGCACCGGAAAAGCACACCCCCGCGTCCCCCGCTGCGCGGGAACCCGCACGCGCACATGCACCGCGCCGCGTCTCGGCCGCTGCCCCTGCTGCTGCTGCTGCCGCTGCCGCTCCCAGCAAGACCCTGGCCCCGCCCGTGCCCGCGGTCCCAAAGCCCGCGCGCCGTGCCGCGTCCGAAGTCGGCAGTGCCGTCAGCAAGACCGCGCGGTCGGCCGTGCACTCAGCACCCAAGGACGCGCCGCCCGTGCCGCCGCTCGCCAAGCGTACGTTATCCCCCATGTTCCACGTTCGTCTCACGACGTATTTCTGACTCGGTACATATGTAGCCCCGACCCCGACCAAGCTGACGCCGCCCGTCGCGCGCACCGGCCGTCGCGGATCGACCTCTGCGCCCAGCGGGTCGGACGCGCGCCCCGCTCGCCGCTTGTCGACCTCGGGCCCGTCCGTTTCGGACGCACGCGTCGCCGAGCTCGAGCGCGCCGTCAAGCAGCAGGCGCAGCAGATCGCCAAGCTCGAGGAACTCGTCGCGCAGTTGCAGGCCGCAGTCGTGGGTGCCGCGCCTGGTGCCGTCGCCGTCGCGGCGGAACCGGCCGCCGCCGCACCGCACCACCACGAGGACGAGGAAGAAACGTACTGAGTAATGTAGGTGCAGCATGTTGAGGTGCGGGAAGGGCCGGGTGCTCGCTCCTGCCGATGCTCGCGCAATGAGAACTGAGGAAGTGTAGGAGGAGGAGGAGGAGGAGGAGGAGGAGGAGGAGGAGGATGTATTGTCACACATCGCGGTTGCGTTGTTTTTTGGCTGGTGTTGTTTGTGATCAAGAATACACATTGCTGCCTGGAGCAAATCGTGGAAATGTTGATCCTTTTGCTCTCCTGCAACCCTGGCTCGCAGCCAGGCACGGCGAGACAGTCTGTCATGGCGACCTGGCCAGTTAATTTGATAATGCTCCATGGTTTGTGCTTGAGTGGTAAGTGTACTTATGTATTCCCTTCGAAACGGCTCCAGCGAGCCCATTGGAAGGGGATTTGGGCTGAGCCGAACCCCGCCTCACCAGGGCTCACCAAAGTTGGGGCGTATGGTTTGTGAGCCCACCAGAACCTCGGGTTTGGAATTTCTGGGGCTCCCGCCAACCCACCTTTGAAGGTGGGTTGGCGGGAGCCCCACCCACTTGTGACCACCATTGAACACCATTGAACACAGCAACCTCCACTGGACCACCACACACTGGACCACTGCAGTTGTGGCAACCACCATTGAACACCACCATGGCGACCACAACCACCACCTAAATATATGCAGCATCCCCATCACATGCACGTGCACAACCAACAATCATTAGCACCAGCATGCCTGCTCACTCAACAACCACCAGCACCTTTTCCTGATAATGGCCAAGCAGAAGTCGATGACGCCCAAGGGCCCTCATGCCACTTGGACTTCCAGCTGTGACATGGTCCTGTTTGATGGCATGCTCAAGCTCAAGGCACATGGCAAGCTTGGCAACACTGGCCTCCCCAAGAAGGATGGCTATATCTACCTGGCCAACCTCATTTGTGAGAAGTTCAACACTGCAGTCACAGCCCAGCAGGCCCAAAACCGCATCAAGCTCTTGTGCTGGCACTTTGCAGCCTGGACCAAGGGCCTCAAGGTGTCAGGCCTTGGCAGTGTCAATGAGATGATGTGGCTCATCAATGCACTGCAGTTGTGGTGGGATCACATGAAGGAAGTATGCATGCATCCAGATGGAACCCTGCTGCCATGATTTTGGACTGATGGCCTTTCCACCTGCTTCCCTGCCCTGTGCATGTAGATCAACAACCTGGTCATTGCCTTCAAGGAAAAGCCCTTTCACAACTGGAAGAAGGCGCAAGAGTTGTGGACTGGGACCCTTGCAACAGGCAAATTTGTGGTCTGTGGATGACACTGCTGCTGAGGAGGCCAATGATGTGACTGAGGATGTGCAGGAGGAAGAGGAGCCGCCTGCACCAGCCCACAAGAAGGCAAAGGTCACACACGATTTTGATGAGCATCTGCTCATGGCTGTTGACTGGATTGTGATGATGCTTACAGATGAGCAGAAGATGGCCAAGGATGTGCCAATCAAGGGCAAGAAAGGCGAGAAGGGTGAGAAGGATGGGGGCAATGATGTGAGTCACACAATGGTGCACATCACCACCATGTTCTCCATCAAGGCGCAGGTGTGGGCTGCAATCCATTTTATGAACAAAAAGGAGGCAGTAAAGATGTATCTGCTTGTTGGTGAAGAGGCCTGCTGTGCATTCCTTGTGCAGATTCTTAAGTGCGACAAGTTTGGGATTGTGCATATTTGAGCCATCAATATAATTGGCGCATTTTTGATCCATTCCTGCCACCCTTTGAATTGGACGTCCAATGCAATGCCCATCACTGGGTGGAGAGTGTTGGCTGTGGGCGTGGTAGGATGCTGCTGGACTTGGAGCAAGAATCGCCCATTGCACATTTGCAACAGCTCTCACTGTGCAAAATAGATGTGTGAGCAACACACATTGCACGCATCACGCATTGGAAATGGGTGAGTGAGGTGGATATGCAAAATGACCAACAAAAAAACATTTTTTCAGGTGACACTGATGTGCAGCACTGACACACAGCACATGGTGGGCAACATGCACATGGTGCATGAATGACACTCAAGCTGCGCATGTGCTGCAAGCACAACATTCATGCAGGACGTACTGGTACTGCACCCACATAGCAGCAGCAGTATCATCATGGTGTGCATCTGCAGTCTGGTCTTGCCCTTGCGACACAGCACCTGCACCACTGTCATCATCATCATCACCCAAATCTGAATCACTACCAGCAGCAGCTGCATCATTGGGTTCAAGCTGTGCATCAAACTCGGCCAGGACCTGCACATTGGCCTCATTTTTGGGCACAATGCCAATACAGTCAGATGTAATGAAGTTGCAGAGTGCACAAATGGCATACACCATCTTGACCTGCATGCACAGCAGGTATGGGCAACTGTGCACAAGGATTGGGAACCACTTCTTCATGATGCTGAATGTCTGCTCAACTATGTTGTGGAGCAATGTGTGCCACAGGTTGTAGAGCTTGGTAGGGTTCTGTGGGCTGGGAGAGCATGAGTGGGATGAGGACATGGCAATTGTCATTGATGCAAATTGTACCCTTGATTCCCATGTGCAAATTCCTTGAGGTGGTACCACACGCCATGGTATGGAGCAAGGTGCTGCATGCAGTTCAAGTAGCCATTGTCAACAAGAATGTTCTTGCCTGGTGGGATCTCAAGCCCCTTGTTGTGGAGCACATCATTCAGGACAGACGAGTCGTTTGACTGGCCCTCCCATCCTGTGAGCACGTTGTTGCAGGGCCTCCCGCTGAGGACGTTCTCAGCGACCAGGGTTTAGATTTGGACTCGGTTGGTGATGGGTCGTGTGACCAAAGTCGCGCCAACACTGGCTGATCACTCCGACTCACTCAATGGGGATGGCAGTCGACAGTTCAAATCCGACTCCACTTGACCAAACGTGTCAGGCCTGCGCCTCCGCCAGCCACCCTGAACCTCTTCCCGACCCAGCAAACCGCCAAGGCGGACGACAGGCCGACTATGTGCACGCCATCCGCCACACGGTGATGACAATGCTACAAACCTTGCCCACACGCCCTGATTTCGTCGCATTTTTTCGGGGAGTCTGGAGGCCCCACGCCTTGTTTTTTGGTTGTTTTCCTTTGTCATTCCGATTTGGTCGCTGAGCGGCAGCACAAGCGTCGTGGGATTCAAAAGCTCAGTGGGCCCGCCTTGGTGTGGCCTTTGCCCCCTGCTTGCCCGCCGAGGAAAACGAACTGCCCGCTGACGATTCTCGTTGCCTGTCGCTCAGGTCTGTACCGCCATTTTCTTTGTTGTCTGCCATTTTGGGATGAGCGAGTTTGGCTATATCGTGCCAAAACAAATACAAGGCCCCCTGCTTGCCCGCCGAGGAAAACGAACTGCCCGCTGATGATTCTCGTTGCCTGTCGCTCAGAGCTCTCGCCGTCAAGAACGTACGATACGACCCAGGTTTCGAGGACGCAACATGTGCCGTCCGCCCTGGTTTTGTACGCAGAGACGGTTCGCTCATTGTGACAGGTACAAATTTGGGCCTCGCTTCTTTTCCTTCTTTTGGCCAGGCCACTGTGACCACAACGCGCAGGACTGTGCGTGAAGTGTGTGAGAAAAGCCGTGCGGCAGACCTCCCTTGAGAGAACCGCACGGTAGGCTTCTTCGGAATAACGCGCTGTCTTCAGGCACGCGTTTTTGGTGATTCATCCCATTTCCGTCGATCACAGGCCGTGGTGTGACTGTCAGCTTTGCGGCGAAACAGGCATCCACGGAAACCTGTATTTTCTCGCTGGGCTATTCGCCTCTGCTATATTGTCCATTCCACCTACCCGATACTCCTGTGTGCCCCCCACAACGTAAATAAACATCCCGCCAAAGTCATGAATCGCAAGGACGTTCTGCAACAGCACACCCTTCCAGTTGTGGAACCATGGGTGTATCACCTCTGGGATCTGGACTGCAATGTGGGTCCCATTGCCTGCGCCAATTGTATTCTGGAAGAATGGGAAGAACTTGTCGTCATCAAAGATCTGGACGTGCAGGAGAGCAGTGGCTGACAGCATCTTGATCAGCTCTGGGGTGAGTGAGACAAGCACATTGAACACACACTTGATCATGCATGTCACTGTGTTGAGTGAGACTTGGAAGCACTTGGCAATCTCATGGTTGGGCGGGACCATGCCAGCAAGGTGGAGGAGCAGCATGAGCTTGGCCTCAACATTCAGCATATGTGAGTCCTTGACCAGAGTGCATTCACACAGAAGGCCAGCAAGGTGGACGAATGTGGCCCTGGGCATTCAAGTGTGCATCATGAGCCATGAGTGGTCACTGTCAAGGAGCAATGCGACTCACACATTGCCAGTCAGAGCAAGCATGTACTACCAGTGGGACAGGTGCATGGCAGCGCAGCAAGCAGCAAGCTGGGCGGAGCAGTGGAGTAGCATGATGAGAAGAATGGTGGCAAGCATGTGGCGGGTGGGTGATCACTGGTGGTTCAATTGCTGGAGCTCTTGCATGATGTTCAGTGTGGTCACTGCTGATGGTGGCAGTACAGTGGTGGCCATGGTGGTGACGGTTGTTGTCGACTATGGATGTGAGTGTGGTGGTCGACGATAAGCTGGCAGGCAGGTGGTCGTGCGTGAGCTCTGCCCTGTGGGCATATGGTTTGGAACCTCGCCAAATCTGGCGGGCAGGGCCAGCCAGTTCGTAACCCGACCGAGGGTTGGCTGGAGCCCTAAACCCTGGGTTTTTGAACCAAACGAGCCCTAATCAGCGACTTGGAGTGCAGGTGGTACCAGTTTGACAAGGGGGAGCACGCGTCAGCGCATGGGACCAAATGACCGTGCATGCACAGTTTGACAATCGTGATGGCTGCAAACACATTGTCAAAAGGGATGTCAGGTGTTGACCGATTCTGGCGTGCGGATCAGAAACCAATGGGTGGAGAGGAAAAAACTCAGTTCAGTGGCACGCTGCATGGGCGTCGACGCCCCTGCCATTCGTCTGGAGCAAGGTGGGCCATGGTGGGGCGATGGAACGGCCCACGAAGATGACCAAGGCAATCGATCTTGACGGGCAAGTGGCCTTTTGATTCGGTGATGAGTTTGCTGAACTGGTCACACTGATCGCGAGAGAACGGGAGGGTCGGGAGGCCAGCATCGTGTGTTGCGAATATGAGGTTGGAAAGAGGCGCATTATCCACGGTCCCAATTCTGGCTCAGCCGCGAGTCTGGACGAGAGGGCGGTCGTGCGCGTCAGGGTCAGCGAACCGGTGAACAAGAGTTGGAGGCGACGATCGAGGACGATGTGCGAGTCTTGATTCTGGCACCAGCGACCCAACTGCCACTCTCGTTAAGTGTGACAATCAAGGAGGAGACGGAAGAGACGAGAAATATCATTGTTCTATTTCGAAAAGCGGGACAAAAAGAATGGGTCAGGCACCTGGCAGCAACAGTTCCACTGAACTGGCAACAATAACATGCAACGCACATTGCCTGAATCTCCCCTCCATCAAAACAGGGAACAGGAATGGCCGGCGGAGGTCCACCGGTGGACGGGTGTCACTCGGCGGGCAGCGTGCCACGTGTGCCAAGAACACGCATTTACATGGCGAGCAGCGGGAAGACGACGTTGAAGAGGGCAAACAAACCAATCAGCATCATGAGCGACGACAGGTTCTGGTTGCCGTGTTCTACACATAAAACTCACACACGCATCAGCATTACGTCGCGTATAATCGCCACCGTGAATAGTGAAAGCGTACCACTATCGACGCCTCCCAAAGGCGCGTCTGGCCCCGCCGCCCCGCCCGCGTTCCCACCAAACGACATCGACACGCCAAACATGCCCGGGAATAGACCGAACCGGAACGATGCGCCGCCCGACGAGGATTGCGGCACGACCGGGTCGGGCCGCTGTGGTGGGGGACGTGGTGGAGCGGTACCGCCGGTCGTGGTCGATTCGGCGGACCTGGACGAAGTCGAGGACGAGGAAGTTTGGTGACCGCCGCGACGCGGGTCGAGGGCTTCTCGGCCGCGCGCGTAGATTGGGACGGTCTTGTCGGCGCCCGACCCGGCCTTGCAGACGGGGCAGGTTTGTGCGACGCGGCGTGTCTGGCACGATTCGAACCAGGCGTGCAGGCAGGGCCAGCTAACGGAACAGGAAGGGACAGAGACGAATGAGCGGTCACGATTCGCATGCATTTCGGGTGCGGTGTGCGGGAGACGCACCAGAACAGGTGCCCGCACAGCGTGACAACGGGCTCGCTGGCCGTTTCGAGGCACACGTTGCATTCGAAGAGCCCCGAGCCGAGTCCACCCATGTCGGCGGCATCCGGTGCCGAGGTCGCCGAGGTCGTGGAGGCGGATGCAGATGCTGTTGTTGCTGGCACCGAATTGCTCGTTGCCGTTGATGTTGCCGTTGCGGTCGATGCGGGCCGAGCGCGCGCCGGCGGCACGTTGGGCGAAGTCGAGGTGGACGAGGCCGTGCCCGGCGGGTTGGCCGAGACGAGCCGTGACCGCAGACCGCGTGCTGGGATGGTGGTGATGCGCTGGCGCAATGCCGTCGCGTCGAACGAGTAGAAGGTGCGGCGCGGCGGGGCCGGAACCGGGTCTGCGTCCTCGTCCATGTCGGCGGCGGTACGAGGCGAGATGTCTGAGTTGGTCTCGGGAGCTGCAGGGGTTGGGCTTGCATCGGCGGTCATGGCAGACGACACGTTGGTCGAGCTGGCGCTTGTCGCATCAACTATCCGGACAGCATCGTCGTTGCGCGACCCGTCGTCAGCACGCGGAGCGTCGCTGCTTTTCGGTGCATCAAACTGGCGAGAGCCATCGTCTTGACGTGCTCCGTCGTCGGCATCGGGCACGGATTCGACCGTCGCGTCGGGCACACGAGCTGGTGGGGCCGGGTCGTCGATTGGCGTGACCATGACGGAGTGCTGGTGGGTCGTGCTCGGGGATCGCAGTGCTTGGTGCTTGCAGCTTCCGGGAGGGCGTCGTGCGGGCAGTCGGCAGCGTGCAGTCGGCGGCGTGCGAGCGCGGTCTGGGGGAGCGGATGGTGGTTGGCGATGGACCGAGGAAGCCGCCGATGCTGCCGAGGTACCCAAGCCGGAGTGGCGAACCGAACCAAGCAAGGACACGCTGGCAAACGCATGCCACGTGACGCCGGCAGGGGCGCGTTCACCAGGCCACGTCACTCGCCCGCCGCAACCATCGCGTCAGGCGTGCCGTCGCCACCGCAGAGCCGCACGCGCCACGCTGCGCCACATCCGACGCTCGTCCAGCTCGTTGCAGCGTCCAGCTCGTTGCAGCGGCCGGCCGACTTGTCCACCACGCTGAACACGACCACGCGCTGACGACTGCGCTGACGACCGCCATGGACCGCGACGGCGACGATGAACACGCCGCCGTGCTCGCGGGCGGCGCGCGCGATGATCCTGGCTCCGCCCTGGGGGCCCAAGCCGACAGCAGCATCAGCGGCAACGGCGCCAATACCCGAGCACAAGCAAGCGCCCATCCGCAGCCACCACCATTGTTACCGGCTGCTCTCACGCACGACGACCACGACGCCGACGCGGCCCACCACGCGGCCACCAAAGCCGTTGCGGTCCCGGCCGCGCTCGACGACGCCGTGCTTGACGCGGTCCTCAACGAGCGCGACGCCCTGCGTGCTCAGAACGCGCAGCTGTGGCGGCTCGTCGAGAAGCAACGTGCGCTCGTGGCCGACCTGCGCAACCAGGTGGACCATCTCGCTGCCGCACTCGCCGACGCGGAGCGCCGCGCGCGCGATCCGCACGCCCACGTCGAGCCCGGATCGGATAACAAGGACCCAGTCGATAATAACAGTGCCGTTACGCCGCGCACCGACTCGGCTGTGGGTCATCACGACGACGATGACCACGTTGTGCATGACGATCTTGCATCCGCGCATCACCCTATTGCATCCGCACCGCCGCTGGCCCCGGCCCCAGTCGCTGTCGCACCCGCACCCGCATCTGTGCCAGCACCGTTCGTCCTGGGTCCCGTACCGCACCCGCACCAGCGCCCGCGTCCGCCACGGCTCGCGCTGCTGGCCTTGCCGCACCCGCGTATTGCTGCCGCGGCTGACTTTATCGCGCCGCTGTCGCCGAAACCTGTCTCGGGCCGCCCGCTCGCATTCTCGTTTGCGCCGCCGGCCGAAGATGACGATCACGGGCACGGTGCCGCGCCAGTCGCGCGTGGAGGATTCCCGCACGATGACGACGAGGGGGATCAAGAGGAGGCGACGCAGGAGCGCGGGTTCGAGTACCCACCCGAGCTCGAAACCGAGACCGAGGCCGAGACTGAGCCGGAACCCGACCACGACCCGCGCGAAGCCGGCGGCCCCGCGTACGATCCGCACCGCGACGACGTGCCGCTCTCCCGTGGCAGCAAACGCACCAGCTCCGAATCTGCGGCCGCCATGCTCCCACCCGGCACGTCCTTCCGTCTCGGCCACCTGCGCCCGTCGTCCATTTGCGACCGCCCCGCAGCACGCGTCTCATTCGCGCCCGAAACCATCATCCACGACGCGCCGGCCCCACCGACCCCGTCGACCGTCGACGGCAACGGCGACTATGAAGACGAAGTGCACAGTTCCGACGACGCGTCGTCGGCCGCCACCGACCACGACGACGTCTTGCCGTTTGTCGCGGCGACCGGCGCCGCACAGGTTCGTCCGCGTGGTCCCGCATTGCAGCTGCACCGGCCGGAACCGCAAACGCCGACACACCCGCCCGTCTCGCTGTTACCGGTGCCCAAGAACGCGCCCGCGGCCGCCGCGGCAGTCGCCCGCGTCATGGGCACGCTCAGCGAAATGCAGCAGTTGCATACGCCCTCGCCTTTGCATTCGTCATTTGTCGCCCCACCTCCGACACCCCGGTCCGCTTCGTTCACGCACGCGCCGCCGACACCAAGACATGCGTCGTTCCCGCACCCGCCGACGCCACGGACCGCTTCTTTTTTGTTTGGCCTCCCTCCGCCAACACCGAGGCGCGCGTCGCCAAGGACCGGGTCACCGAGGACGGGATCCCCACGCGGACACCGCACGGGGTCTCCACGTGGGCATCCTCCGGGGTTTACGCCGTCCCCGCATGGGGAGGGGGTGCGCGGGTCGCCGCATATGGGATTCGGGTCGCCGCATTTGAGTGCGCCGCTCTTGGGCTCCCCGCACCTCGGATCCATTTCGCCACGTACGAATTCGCCACGCACGAGCTCGCCACGGACCAATTCGCCGCGCTCTGGTGTCCTCTCTCCTCCACCCGCAACACGCCGCAGCTCAGCCCTCCCCACCCCGTCCGCAATCGTCCCCGTGGCCCCCGTCGCGCGGCGTGCCGGGTCTGGTAGTTCAGGGATTCCCGTCCCGTCCCCGTCCGCGTCCGCACGGAGTTCACCGACGAGTTCGTCGACCTCGGCACGGAGTTCGCCCAATACGGCCGGTCGGCGCGTCTCGCCGACACTCGTCTTCCGCGCACTGCGGTCGCCGCCGAATGGGGCGGCCGCGGCGGTGGCTGCGGGCGGGATGAAGGGATGGCCGTCGCCGCCGCCGGTTGCGCGGTCGTCCCCGTTGGCGGTGGTGGCGGCGGTGGCAGGGGAGGAAGAGGACGGTGCGGAGGGGAGGGTTGGGGAGAGGTAGAACGGTTGGAGAGAAAGAAGGTAGATTGGTTGGGAGTAGAAGAAGAAGATTGGGTTATTTCGCATGCTGGGACGGATGGGTGATTGTCGTCTTGTCTCACGCCAACACGTCAACGCGTGCGGCTCATTGTCTGACTGGCTTCTCTCGAAGTTCCTGACACTTGTTACGAGCGGCTTCGCACCACCGCACGACTCAGCTGGCGATACATCTCCCTTTTTGCCATGATCAGGTTTGTGTGCGCTGTGCCCGTGTCTAGCGCGCTTCAGATTCTGCCCGCCAGCCACAAAAAGCGCATTCTGGATACTGTAATGGTATAAGCCGTGCAAGCTTTGTGCCCATCCGCCTCCAAGTCTATCGTTCATGGCGACTCTTGCGACTGCTATTGTAGACCTCTAAACGACGCGTTGCTTACAAAATACAGTGTGGCCAGGCAAACCGTGGTTATGAACAGTATAGTGCCTTCTGCAGGTGTCGGCCAGTGTTGGCGGAGCAACGGGACGGCCAGCATTGAGTGACGTGGAAGGCGTGGATGCAATTCGACTCAAATAATGTTCCTTCTCTAGCGCCAGAGCAGGAGCAACCTCGAATTGACATGGAAAGAGCGTTGGCGTTGTTGTGCGTTGTCGCTGCGCCGACCCTCCGTCACTCTGACACTCCTCCCTTCGTCCCCTCTGAGGTCAGGTTCAGGTCGCTATACATCCGGGCGACGCATCCGTCACGCATCTCTCATCGCACCTCGCATTTTCTGCCACATCCTGTCTCTCTGAACCTACGCCATCGATTCCACTGGCGCGCACGATCCGTCAGTCGCGTATTACTCCGCCATCATGCTCCCGCGCCCATTGCTGGGCCTTATGGGCGTCCACGTCGTCTTGCAAGTCGTATTGTCTATGAGCCCTGGGGTCTTGATTGCCGCGTTGAAAACGTCACAGACCACATCAGGGATTGCATGTGCTGTCATTGGATCCCGTCTCTAAACGTTTTCGGGAGTTGCTGGAAGTTCGTGCAATTGCTTTCTGTGCTCAAGCGAGTAATACGAGCTGCTGTTTTTGTTTGTATCACTCACGCAACATATTTCAATCCGTCTGTGCATTCCAGATTCTGTCTCCCCTTCTTCCAATTTAACGGACAAAATTTACTCGTTCGACGTCAGCTGCACCATCGCAACGGGCGTTCCCACGGATTTACAGTCGTCTGGCAAATTTCCGTACATCTCCAAGGACCAATCCGCATGTGTACGGTCGGACAACAAAGTTTTCCTCGCTGGTGGTACAGTCTGGGGACGAAAATCTCCACTCCATACTGCTTCTCTCGTTGTGTTTGATCCAAAAACCGGAAAAACAACAGAGAGATTCGAAAGTGCCAGTTGGCCCATCTTGACATCCGTCCCGGCTTCAGCAGCTGTCTACGACAATGACGACGCGGCGCATCTCTACATGTTTGGTAGTGTTGTTTCAATGGGCAATACTATTCACCAAGAGTCAGACCATGACCTGACTGTCATTCAAGACTCGAATAGTGTCTCGAATCGCATAAATGTGAATGCGAACGTGCCTCTGCGGCAGCTCATGTCCATGGGGCGATTCAACACGTTGCACTAAGTGCTCTTGGGTGAATTTCGTACGGGTGGTATGGATGTTGAAACGACCGCAGAAATCGAATCTGCCCTTGACGATCAGTGGCTCCTCAACGTCAAGGATTTTTCGTGTACGCGCCTTCCAAACCTGTTGCTTGCTCAGTTCTGGCATCGCACAGCCCTCTACAAGAACCGGTACCTCATTCATGTTGGTGGTCTGTCGCCAGCCAAGAAGTACACGCTCGTCAAGTACATAGACCTCACCAAGAATGAGGTTAAGATGGGCACGATTGACAATCCGACCAAGGGACCGAAATCGCTGGCTTCCAGATGCTTGCATATGGAGGGTGATGTGATCGTGTAACATGGGTGGCATCGAGCCTGCAATTGAGGTTGACACGAAGGAGAGCGTCCTCGCGGCATTGTGAACTTGTTGCAAGTTCAATCGTGCGATCTGAATGGCACACTCACGTTTTACTGGGTCACTGGCACTGGAATGACTTCAAGTCCAATCCCGCCCTCTTGCCTGCCGCCCAAGACAGGGAAGAACTCAGGCTCGACCGAGACAGAGAAGAATTCAGGCTCGGCCGAGACGGAGAAGAGTTCAGGCTCGCCTCAGCATGCTGGTGTCAACGCGTTTACAGTAGGTGTTGCGACAGGGGCCACTCTTGTTGTGCTTGCCGGAGTGGGCCTGTTTCTTGTGTTCAGGCGCCGCCAGTCACAGAAACTGAAAGCCGAGCAACCGGCTCTTCCAATTTCGTCCAATAATGATACTGCACGTGACCTCGACCCGAGATTCCATGAACTGTCGTCGCAGATGTCATTGTTGGACCGCGCTGAGTTGCTGGGGTCAAGCTCGCACCCAGAAGGATCAACCAACGTTTACTTGGCCACCAATACCCTGCCCAAGGCTGGACCATCAAAAGATTTGGATCGCGACCTTGATCACTCTCTGCCCAAAGCATCATCAGACGCTCCTGAGTTTCTGCTGAGCCCTTATCCGCAAGACTCTTCGAATGATTAAGATGAATGAAGCTTGTCGACACAATCCCCCAAGGGTCACTGGACCATTCATCAATCCAGATCCGTCTCCCTGCTCCTTGTTTGCAAGGTCATCATCAGCTGCCGTCCCTGAGCTGGCATTGGCCATCCACCCGCAAGTCTCAACCATATGAAATTGACCAATTAGTGTCGACCCAGAGCCTGCATAGCAACGTTGTGACCCCAGCACAGATTTTTTGATGTGCTTTGGCTGGACCATATGAGCATCTCTGTTTCCCTTGCCTTGAACATGCCTGAAATGTCGGCTTTGCATTTAATATTTCACGAAACACTCTTATCAATTGTGCTAGCTGTTGCGCTGCCCATTGGTATGACAGGGAACAGCACTGACCCTGTTCTGAGAATTACCATGCACAAGACCAGTTTGGTCGAGTTGAGAATAACGGGTTGCGTCATTTGAGTCTCTTCCCGACGACCTATTTCGCCACAAACATCTTGCAGGAAACAAGTGCATGGATGTTTCCACCAACTGAGGGCGCCATTGTGGGTCGGATAGTCAGAAGATTAGCAGGACTGGAGAGTCAAACTGTCGAGTACTATTCATTCAGAGCATAAAATTGGATTCTAAAATGCTTTTGGTTGGCAAAAAGCGGATTCGAAGCTGTTACACTATTTTCAAGGCTGCGTTTGTACAGTCAAATGAAGAGCATTGGCCATGAATGGGAGTGACCACACTGCCATCACAACAACGCTGAGACCGCCCACTGCTGATTTGGATTCGGCCCTCATAAATGATGTTGCCAACGAGACTCCAGTCGAGCGGATCAGTAACAACGTATCAAATGCCTCAACCATGGCAGCCACTTTGACTGTCTTTTGCGCTTGAAACTGGGTCATAGAGCTGTTCTTGTGAGTGAGCCCTCCAGGCCAGTGTCGTTTAAGGCTGACCGAGACTCAACAAAGTATGGTTGGTGCACAATCTGTCAGTCAACAATCCATTGTGTCAAAAGAGCTGAAAAACGGTGGAAAACAGTTCATCCACCACTTGCAGTCATTTCATAATTTTTCGTTGAGTCTGATGATTGGTGAGCCGGTTGGCCAGACGAATATTTAAAATTCAGAACAAACGAATTCTGATCTAAAAATGAGAGCGCGAATCCATTCTTTCGTCACGAATGCGTGCAGACAGTACATAAGTGCGCTGGGTGGCATCACACTCGATGTCACAGACTGGTGCTGGGTGTTTGAAAAGGAGCCCAGAAGCAAGACAAGTCGTCGCGTGTGGAGAGGTTTCTGATAGTACTTTGATATCATTTCAGAGGGGTCATGGTTGCTAGTGAATTGTCACTGTCGTCAATTTATTGTGAAGCTGGTAAGTTGAATCTCTAATTTGTGACACAAGCACCAATCGGGACGAGAGACGGGACGACCTCATAACACGATTCATATTTGCATGCAGCACAAAAACCGATGTGTCAAGGCGCCAGAAGCACATAGGCACTTGAGTGCAATGACGACTCTGATCAACCCCCACAGAAAATGACCAAAACGGAAGCCTTCCTTGGCCATGCAGCCCGCAGCGGCCTCAACTCGGGGCGGGCCAAACTTGCACGCGCCGTACCAGCAGAAAAAGCTGCATTGATTTCACGACACGGCCCCATCGCAGGCCCGGGGAGGGCCGAATGCGCACGCGCCATACCAGCAGAAGAAGCTGCACCCTCCGCCCGACTCCTGGTCAGCCTGCGCGCCGCGCGGAACATGTGAGATGCACGCGCCGTACCTGCAGAAAAAACTGCACCCGCCGTATGCTCCACCCACAGCACCGCCATCAGTAAGTGCACCAACAGCCGACTGGCACACAGTCGCATGGCCCGTTGCATGGAGCAGCCCTCCAGAACGCGCACCGCGTCCGAAGAAACAGGGAGCTTGGCCCCTTGGGCGCACGAAATCGCCAGCAAAAGGTAGTCCTCGTCAAACAGCACTGTCAACAGTCCTGGCATCCCCTTGGCGCCGTCCTCAATGCGCGCCTCGGACTCAGCGTCGTCAAAGTCACGACCATGTCTGTCAGCGCGCGTGTGTGTGCACAGTACGTGCGCGGGAACAGTTGGTGCGTGTTCCAGGCAAGATCAATGGCAATCGCTGGCACAAACGACACTTTGCTGCCCGACTTGGCGATCATAGCCTCCAAGAACTTGGGGTACTGCGCGAGCGCCTCGGTGTGCCAATGATAGATATCAGTGGCCCCACCTTGGCTCACGAGCGTCGCGACCTTGGCCGAGAATCGCCGCTGTCACCACGCGCTGGAGCTGCTGCGCGCGTGTTTTTTATGGTGCAGCATGAACTGATACCTCCAGTGACTGGAGACGAAGCAGGCGGCTGACATTGGCAACTGCTGATGCGTGCGTGGGGTAATTGGTTGTCCAAGCCACAGCAGCTGCAGATCAAGCAACAGCAGTTGCAGTGCGCGCTCACTTGAGGCAGGTTAATACTTTGCGCCAGAACGTTAAGTATCGTAACATTTCGCCGCTCCATTTTTTTCGAGAACCCCACCGAGCGTGTGGCGCAGCCCAGGCAACGCGCCCTTCCACGGTGATCCAGCCAGTATAAAACCAGCCTGGCGCGACCCAACACGACGCGTCCTCCCCGCACTCTCCAGCTCTCCTTCACGCGCACCTCTCCACCCACCGCACCGCAACCATGGCTACTACCACCAAGCAGATCCCCTACGGCATCCTGACCGTGACGGCCGTGCAGGCCCGCGGTCTGCCGCGCATGGACATGATGGGCGACACCGACGCCTACCTCAAGATCTCGGTTGACCTGCCCGTCGCTGAAGCCGAGGGTCTCGCCAAGAAGGACGGCGACGACTCGGATGCCGAGGAAGACGCCGACAAGGCCGCCGCACAGCTCGCCGCGGCACCGCCCGTCCTGCGCACGCAAGTCGCCGACCTGGCCGATCCCGTCTGGCACGAGAAGCTCGCTTTCCCCATCTACACGCAGGCCGGGCCCGGCAAGCTCTACGTCGAGGCCTGGGACCAGGACAAGGGTCCCTCGTCGGACGATTTCATTGGTGTCAGCGTCGTCGATATCCCGGCGTTGCTCGGCGCGTCGTCGGTCGCGGATATGGCCAAGCACCAGCGCGTCGCTGACGTCTGGGCCAACCTCGAGGACCCGCAGGGGCGCAACGTCGGCCAGGTGCAGCTGCTCGTGCACTACTTGCCGCAGGGCGTGTTTGACCGCATGGGCGCCAAGTTCAACAAGCAGACGGACTCGATGAAGACGGCGCTCTCGGCCAAGATTGTTGCAGTTGTCACGGACATGACGGCGAGCAAGATCAAGGGCATGTTCTCGTCGTAAGCGGGCCGGTGACGGTGGTGCACTCGCACATCGTCGTAGGCGCGTCGAGGTTGGTGGGAGCGAGATGTGAATTTACTATCCCGTGTAAAAAATGAATGAAAGTGTCTTGTTGTTCCACGCTCAACAATCGGCTGTAAACTGAGAGGCGCTCAAAGTGTTCAAGTCAATCCGATTCTCAAACAAAACCGCTCAAAGCGCTCAACTAAAACTCGTCGTTCCATAGCAACCGTTCCTGCCGTGCTGGATCATCGACCAGGGCGTCGAGCTTGGCCGCAAACGCCTTGAGCGCGTCCTGGATCTCGTTCCAGTCGGCGGAACTGTACTCGAGCTCCGTGACATGGCGGTGGTCAATGGCTCCGTCCTTCTCACCCTTCATCACCTCCGCGGCAGCCAGCAACAGGGCATCCGCCTGCAACTTGCCGTGCTTGCGCACCTGCTGGACGAGCACGCACCGATGAATCTTGGTGACGTGCATCAGCGTCTGGCACTGCACTTCCTCGTAATCCGGCACAGGTACCATCAACCGCTCGTGCCGGTGCTTGGCCTCGACCAAGTACGGCACACCGTCCTTGTCGTGCGCAATCCCATCGACCCGCCCACCCACCATCATCCGCGCCCGACCCTCCGCGTTCGTATACCACAGGAACGTCCTGAAAAACTGATCGTTCCGCCGATCCACGCGGGCAGGCATCGCGTCCAACACCGCCGTCTCGCGCTGAGTCCCGCGTTTGCGCGCGATTTCACCGACGATGGCATCGCGCCCGACTTGCGGCATGGATTCGGGTAACGACGAGAGAAGCTCGGCGCGGGATCGCGCGACAGGTGCGGCCACTTGCGCCTCGATCAGCGGCGCGTGCTCGATGACGGCCGCGGTCGCAACAGCGTCGCGCTCGGCGGTCGGCGAGTGCGCGGATGCGGCGCGGTACTGCTCGGGCGCCGCACGCTGCCACATGAACTTGGCGATTTCCGAGGGCGGCTTGTAGGGGTTGCGGCCGATCGCTGCGGCCACGTTGCTCGCGAAAAAGGTCCACATCTTGCGGCGCTCTGCGCCAGAGGCGGCAAGAGCCGACGAGGTCCTGGTAGCGGCCATGTCGATGGGCAGCTTGGCGAGCAGTGATCAGTGCACGATTGACGCGCTCAAGATTCGACGTCGTGCAGGCTTGCGGGCGGGACGAACTTGCACAGGTTGGGGTGGGCGCGGTCCTGGTCAGCAGCGGCAATGCAATGCAGCAACTGGAGGCCGGGTCGTTCGTGTCGACGACGTCAGCGGAGTTTTGGGTGATCAGCGGCCAGCAAGTCGGGAGAGGAGCGGCCAAGGGCCATGGAGGCAGGAGCAACCTTGGCCTCAACCACCCCACGGCTGACCGGGTAGATTTGACCAGCACGGTTGTGATTGAAGCGCTCGCCAGCTGGTCATCAAAAGAGCAGCGAGCCGTTTGCCGCGCGTGGTGAAACAGTCAGGAGCAGGGGCGCCAAGTCGGGAGAGGAGCTGATGGGCAGGCGGTTGCCACAGGACATCGCCGCATGCGGAGGTCAGATGGTGCACGTTCGTCTCGCAGGAAGCGCGCTTGCATGCCCCGTCTCCGGCTGGCTTGCGCACCGTCGAAGGCTCGCGATCGCTGACCGTTTTGCTCCGCCAGCCGCGGCCGACCACCGCCTGGTCGCAGCCATCCTCAGCAATTGGCGCCCACTTGCTGCAATTCGTGACCGTCCAGCTCGGGCCTCTGCCCACGGACTCCACCTTCCGCAACCTCCGTTCTCGACAGCACATCCATCGCCGCTCCAAGTCCATGCTGCCCGCTGCACGCTCGACCGAATGAAACTGGCAGCCGCCATCGACACGCACGAAAAAATGGTCAACACGCCCACCGATTCCGCGGGTTCCGCGCCGCCGACACTGCACGACGACCCTGCGCTAGTCCCTGCGCTTGATCCGGAGCCGCTTCTCGTCCCGAGCTCGCCGAGACCAACACCCCGTGCCGGGGCCGACCTCGCAGGCACCGATGCAGGCACCGTGATCGACGGCTCGCTACAGCATGCTCTAAGACCGCACGCCGCGCCACCGGACCCGACCTCCGATGCTGCGCACTTGCCACGAAGAACGCTGCCCCGGCCCACGGGCAACACGCCACCGCCGCATCCGCCAATGCCGCGCGGCCTCGCGTCTATCCAGGAGTCGGCGGGAAGACTGAACCCGTCACCATCGCCAGTTCCTGTGCCGACACCACCACCACCACCGCCGCCCGTATCGCCCTTGCCGCATTACCAGAAACTGCGCGACTCATTTGCGAGTGGTGACGCTGCGCACTACAGCGATGGAGCGGCGGCGGCAGCGGCGGCAGCAGCGGCAAGCAGGAGAGGCGACAAGTTGCCGACCATGATGGCGCTGTCGCGACTCGAAAATGCCGTCTTCTCCGTCGCCTATGTCGTACGTTGCACACGAGACTTTTGCACGAATGCGCGCTTCATGTTCTGACGCCATCATGGCTGGTAGACCGTCCGCGACAACGAACTTCCCGCCAAGCTGTGCTGGTTCCTCATGGTGCTCGAAGATCTGCAATTGCTCTCGTTTTCGCTCGCGCCGAGGCTCGATTCAAGTATTCCCTGGCTGCTCCTCGTCATTGTCGAGCCATTACGGCTCGTCCAAACCTACGACGACTTTGTGATTGTGAACATCGTCGGTTCGTGTCTCTCTTGGCCCGACACGCGGCTTCAGCGACATCCGCTCACACGCTCGTCGCAAATCCAGCCCTCCTCACCATTGTCATCACGCTCGGGCTCGCCTTCTACGTCGGCACGATGGTCGTGCGCGCCGCCCACGTCCCGATCCTCGCGCTCCGTATTCTCCGGCTCCTGTTTGCGATCCAAATGACGGCTCTGTCGATCCCCGTCGCACAAATATTGCTCGGTGGCCTGCACTGCGTCAATGGCGTTCTCGTCGAGTTTCACGTGCCATGCTACTCGGGCGTGCACGCGCCGCTCTTTGTCCTGGACCTCGTTGGCATTGTCGTGTTTGTCCCACTCATCTTGTTTGGCGCTCTGTTTGTACGTGGCGGTTTGTACCGTCGATTTTTGAAACGACGGCGCGAAACTCACGATTTGCGGCGCCGGGTTGTAGTTCCTCGACACGCAACCGAACTCGCACAGCCCCGACGCCAAGGCACACGGACGCATGGATTTTCAGGTATGTACGTGTTGTTTCCCCGCCCGATACGCTGTCCATTCCCTAAGAAGAACCTGACCAGACTCTCACACATCTTCCACTAGTCGGTCCTCTCGCGCATTTACTTTGTCTTCTGCGATATCTTCACGAGCTACTCGGCCCACCCTGACCGCGCCGACTGGTGGTACATGACGCTCATCTCCGTCGGCCTCGCGTACCTCGCCGTACGCATGGTCTACACGCAACCCTATTTCAACGCGACCATGACCGCCCTCCGCGCGGGCTTCGCAACGGGCTCCTTATTCGCCATGCTCGCCGCCATGGCCACCTACGCAACGAATCTCCGCAACGCCTGGCTGATGGTCACGGTCCCGGCCATGGCCGGTGGGTTCCTCGTCGGCGCGGGGGTCTCGTACGGATCCGTGCGGTACCTGTTCGAACGGTCCGTGCGCCGCTGGCACCGCGCGCGGAAACGCGACGCGCAGGCTGCAGCCACGGGGGACGGAGGGAGAGTGCCACGGTCGGCGGAATCGCCGCCAGTCACGCACGAAGCCCCCGCGCTCGCGGGACTCGCGCGACGGATGCTCAAGCGGCACGCGAATTTAAAACCGTCCGGGTCCGTGTGGGGTATGTCGGCCATGTCGGCCGGGATCATGCCCGCGGCCGCTACTGCACGCAGTGGCGCGGTGCTCGCGCCAATCGCCGATTCGGATGACGACGGGCCCAAGCGCAGCCCTCTGGATCCGCCGACACCAGTGGTGGCGGCGGGCGAGGACGACCCGAACGCGTTCTGGGCGCGGCTGCTCGCGACGGGGACTGCGGCCGACGCCGTCGCGGCCGCGCGCCGCCGTCCACCGACGCACGAACCCGTGCGCGTGTTCCCGTCGCCACTGCACGTCGAGGCGTGTCTGCGGTTCATTCGCGCAAACCCGACGCCGCACCAAGTCACGCTCGGCCTCCAGTTGCTCGAGCAAGGGCTGATGCAGTTTGACGATCCACTGCTCATGTTCTTGGCGGCCATGTACCTGCGGACGTATTTTGGAGAGGTCGGGAAAGTGGCGGCCGCCGAGTTGCTCGAGGCGGTGAAGCGGCGGGATGTGGCCGTGGACCTCAAGTTTTTGTTGTATGCGCACGACCGGCAAGTCATGGATATGCACAAGACGGCGGGAATGGGCGGGAATGAGCCGCTGCAGGTGTTGGAGAATGCGGAACTGCAGAATTTGGATCGCAAGTCGAAACACGAGCATTTGCAGAGTTTGCTCGCGGTACCTCGTTTGATTTGGTTCGGTTTGAGCGTGCGGATGATGGAACTGATTTGGTCGTGCTACGTAGGTTCGCGAAGTGTTCGAGTGTCTTCGTACGGGCGCGCCCGCGACCCAGCTGTCCGAAGCTGTCGGCAAAATGAGCCATCACAGCGCCGAGGCGAATCGGTGCTATGCGCGATTACTTGAGCGGTTTCCAAAGGTACGTGCGTCGTGACGGCGCCACAGTTGACAATGGGTACTAATACGATGCCGGCCGTGTGGATAGTCTAAGTCGATACTGCGCTCGTACGCACAGTTCCTGTTTGCCGTCGAGGGCAACGCGGCTAAGGCGACGCAGATTCTGGACATGGGTAAGCAGCTCTCCACCGTTTGATTCAGGCTGAAACGGCTGATCACTTACGGCTCTTTGCCGCACAACTATAGTCGAAGACGGTACTCGCCCGCACAGATCCTGCCCTCGCTCCACGACCTTCCCCGCTCATCAAACTGTCCCTTCGTAGCCGAGACGCGCGAATCCCGCGTGCCTATGCCCGGCAGCGGCGGCGGCAGCCGCGTCCGCAGTTACCTGCGGCTCGACGAGTTTCCACCGCCCGGAGACGGCCTCTCCTTCTCGCACGATACGACACCGGAACCACGCACCCCGCTCGAAATGTCACGGCGCAGCGGCTTCCGTTCGGCTACGGCATCCGAGTCCGGGTCGACCGGGTCGCGCGCGATGCGGCAAAAGGCGCAGAACCGGAAGTTGTTGTACGAGCGCGCAGCGGCACCGCTGATGCGTGTTGTTCCGCTCTACGCGCTCGCCGCGCTCTACTTTGCGTGCTTGCTCGCGGGCGTGTTCCTTTCGCTCAATTTCTTTGATGAGTACGTGGACGCTCCGCCAATGTCGATGTAGGGACGGCCGAGTACTGGTCACTGACGTGCTCCTTGGTAGTTCCATGGACGTGGTCGCGAACCAGTTTAACCTCGCCAAGAACGCGCGGCGCGTCGCGACTGAGGTCGTCGACGGCCTGCACCACATGGCCTATGCCGATCGGTACGCGCAAATTTCGTCCTACACGGCGCAAATGCAAATCGAGTACGCCGACGCCATCGACCGCGTGCGCACGGCCGTTTCCTACATTGGCAAGACCTTGCTCGCGTTTCTCGCGACCGAGTCCGCCATGGCCACAGCCACATGGCGCGCGTACGTCCAGACCAACACGACCGTGCCCGGCGCCGTCGACTATGTCGCTGGTGACTGGACGACCATGGACTTGGTCGCGGCGGTTTACCAGGCGGGCCAAGTGGCTGTCGAGTATTCGCGGATGGGCGAGTTTGCGACACGTGTCGTCCAGGGCGCCCATGCGGTCGCGTTCGTGCTGGGCAATTACGAGCCGATTTTCCAGGCGATATCGTCAATTCCGGACCTCGGGCTCGCGGCGCTGATTGATTTGATGAACGCGAGCTTTTCGGTGATTTTGGGGGTGTTGGTCGCTGCGGTTACGGCACTGTTGGCGGCGGTTGCCTACCTGTTTGTGACGGTGTGTTTCTTTCGTCTTTTATCGCGCTTGGCGTTCATCAGCGCTGATACACCTCGAACCACCCTAGCCGCTCGCCGGGTACTTCCGCATCGAGACACACCTTCTCCGCGCACTGCGCACGTTGCCTAAACGCGCCGCGACCGAGGCCGTGACGGCGATCGACGTGGAAATTGAGCTCTACCGCGACGTGCAGGGGCTCGAAGACGAAGCAGATGCCGTCGTTGCAGCAGCAGCAGCATCGCGCGATGCGGCACCACGACCGGCTAGGCAAACGGTGGTCGCGCGGTGGGCAGTTGCTGTCACGGCGGTCTTGACGGCGATCACGGTCGGCATGTTTTTGTTCCCGCTGTGGGGCCAAACGACGCCGCACGAAATGCGCGTGATGTTGGCGTCGACGCAGCGGCGGCAAGACTGTCGGATTATTGCGTTGCAGTTGCGGTACGCGCTTTTGTTCGATCACGGATTGCTCCAGCGTGGGTTCAGGATCCTTGATCATGTTTTTGCGATAGGGAGGCTGTTTACCCCGGCGACCTGCTTTTCAAGTCGAGTACGTTCTCCATCTCCTTTCGCACTCGCGTGCACAACATACCTCACCCACCTTCCACCCCTCAAGAATCCACCATCCAGTCGCTTGCCCTCGCCTCATACGACCTGCAGCAGCACCACACGGCCGTGACCAACGACCCGACGGGCGTCGACGCGATTCTGCCGCACCTGACGAACCTCGCCATGCCGTGCACCTCCACCGACGCAGCCCGCTGCAACGTGACCCTCTCTGGGTACGACGATCCCGCATCCATCAAATTTAACCCGACGCTCCCAGTCAACCAAGCCGTCTGGACGTTTCTCGACGCCGTCGCTGAATTCGTCGAACTCGCGCAACCCGGCCACGAATTGCTGCCCGGCACTTTGGACCCAGTCGTCGTGCGTGTTCCAGGGGCCAATATCACGGTCAACCCAATGACGCCGAGGTCGCACGAGTACTTGCGGCTGCAGAAGCAGGCGGCGGATATTTTGACGCGGCTCGGGATGGTCGACGATGCGATGGTCACGTACGCCGGCGCGCAGATTGCCGTGGCGCGGTCCGGGTGCCTGGTCATGTTTGTGGCCACCGTCGCAGTTGCCGTTGCTGCGTGTGTGGTGGTAAGGGGAGTGGTCCTGAGGAAGTTGAGAGATAAGGCCGCGGCGCTCGTGTCGGTCGTGTTCTTGGTCCCGCCGCAGGCGGTCAAGGAGTGTCGGAAGTTGCATGCGCTCGTGGAGACGGGCGGATTGCCGCTGATGCGAGTGGGGATAGAGGATGGGGAGAGGTGATGGGTGGATGGACTAAGGATGGGAGCGACTGGATGAAATAACAAGTTGATGGACAGTTCTGCTGGCTCTGTAGTTTTTGGAGGGAAAACAGAGCAAGGTATGTCCAAGAGGGCCGCTTATGCAACCTCAACAGCATTGAGGGTTGCCCTGCTCAAGGGCCGAAATCAAACCTCCGCTCCCTGAACGTGTCGCTGCAGAAAAATCGGTAGATGAAGGAATGCATGTTCTTCTCCTCCTCCCGCCCGCATGCGCTAAAGGATCGCTGGTTTTTGCTTCAGTTCTGTCAATCAATGATCTCAAGCTGGTGCGGAGCCGATCGATCATATTTCCCTGACTTTCGCTGGTTGACGTCAACTGGTGCTGGTCTGACTATTCTGCTTTCGCACTCTCCGTGACGTTTCTTTCCATCTGGCGTTTCCATGTCTATCAAGACACAACCGCCACTATCAACACTTGATGCCCCCAGCTTGGGCACGAGCAACACACGAATGTCCATGATAACAGACGACTTCAATCAAGATAGCTCAAAACTGGTCAATATTAGTAATGCAGCAACAAAGAGCCAAACAGACTAAGAACAGCATGTGGAATGCTAATCAATCAACACAAACGGCTGCGATCCGGCCAGTTCCACCTTGATCAGCGTCGTCATTGCTGCAGATCCCTCCTCTGCAAACATTTATCGCCAGAACGATCACAGCCGCCAAGTGGTATCCGTGCATGCAGGGAACCAGCGACAACGAATCACGTCGCAGCCACTGTGCTTGTCGACCAAGTCGGTCGATTGCGACTGCCAAGTAGTATCCGTGCATGCAGAGAACCAGCGGCAACGAATCACTTCGCAGCCGCTGTGCTTGTCGACCGAGCCGGCATCGTCCGCGGTGAGATGACGCCGCGCACCTGGCAGGCAAACACACGCGCCAAACTGAAATCGCCTCGGTCGCCTGGTACTTGTCCCCCATCGAGCACTCGACGAGCGGATTGTAATATTTCTCACCAAACGCGCGCTCCCAGAGCGTCTCGGCCGTTCTGGCACTGTCCACGATGCACGCTTTAGACTCGGCATCGTCGGAGTCGTCGTGGTTCATGACTTAGCCCGTGAGCACGAGCGGCTGCTTGCCATAGACGAGCAGGGAGAGATGGCGCGTGTGCCACGCCAAATCAATCGTGCCAGGAACTTGGGGTACTGGAGGAGCGCCTCCGTGTGGAAGTGGTACACGGCGCTTGTACCCGAGTGTACGAGGTTGACCATGTTGGCCGAGAACCGGCGCTGGCGGCGGACCGCGCGAATGATGTCCATGAGCCACGGGCCAGACATGACGTCCTGGTGTGCGTACTTGACCAGGGCGAAGTGGTGGCAATTGCCGGACAGGTTCAGCGAGTCGGCGGCGGCCTTGGTGATAGGGGCCATGATCATGTTTTTGGCGTCCAAGTCGCGAGCGCAGGCAACGGCGCGCCATACTTGGCCCATTCGACCTTATTGAAGTGCAACGTGGGGCGGACATGTTGGAAGGTTGGTTGGGCATAGGCTGGCGCGTCTTCGGGTGCGTCTGTGTGCCGGCAATACGCGCAGCAGGCTTGTTCATGACAATGGTAAGGAAGCGACGATCACGACGTGCATGTGTGCGTCTTGCCGTGCAAGCGCAGCGCCGCGTACTCGGGCATCGACAGCACCAGCTCCGACTCGCAGGACGGGCACGCGACACAGCCAACGACCTTGGTCTCGTCGACGTTGGCGGGCGTCAATTCGTAGGGCATATTGGCGGGCAGGTGCTTGGCCCAGAACGCACGACCGACCGGGTTCGAGGTCATCCCTGTTGGCGCCCATAGCGGATACGAAAGGCACCACTAGATCGGTGCTTATTCATGGACGTACCAAGCGCATCAGCGGCAGCGACAAACCCAACAAACGTGCGACCGTAACGGCGCGTCATGTCATCCGCAAAGCGGAGAGGATCCAGCTATCCAGGCGGTGGTGTCGGAATCGTGGTCAGTTACGAGCAGAAGTCGCACGCCAACGCGGAAAGTATCAGCGGTGCCACGATGGGCAGAATATCCACGGGCGCGGTCGATGCAACAGCGGCTGCGGACGTGGAAGTGGTGTGTCGGTCGGTTTGGCGTCACGGTTCCAATGAGGCCAGCATAGCGAGGACGGGGGCACGCGCTTTCTTTATATCGAGCGCTCCAGTGCGCCACCCGTGATCGAGGCATGCACTACCTCGGGATGAGCAGGTAGTCAGAGCAGCTGCGATCTGTCGAAGATCAAGCGTGGAAACACTTCCCCCACGCCGCCAGGGCCTGCCAGGGAAATGGTTCGTTCCCCCTGGTGCCCCTCAAATCTTCGAGCGTCTCGAACCCGCAAGGGGTATATCCACGTGCGGCACACACACCGAACCGGCCCAGGCGCCATTGGAGATGAGAGGAGACAATACGACGGGGCCGCGGAAGGCATCTTCCACCTTGTCCACCCTCCCAATTTTACGTTGTGAAGAAATGTTCGTTGGTGCTCGTGAGCGGTGAGTGGACGTGGATCGTGAGGGGTGCGGGAGATACAATGTGGGACGCGTCTGTCCAGTTTTGCTGGCCCTGAGTGTGAGTTACATCACATCAACCATAGGATATCGCAACACAGACAGCACGAGTTGTATTGCCTCCCCTGGGGCGCACATGGCGGGGAAGAATGACACAAACCATCCCACCCACCACACCCTCGCGCTGCGCTAATGGTACGCCGACGACGGCGCGTGCCCGTTCAGCGGCGGCGGGGTCGGCTGCGGCGGTGGGGACGTGGCCGCGCGCAACCCACCGATGTTCAGCTTGAGCCTCAGCGGTGGCCCCGGTGCTGATGCAAGTGGTGCCGCTGGACCTGGCGGTGGTGCCGAAGCGGCAGCAGCGGCGGCAGCCGCAGCAGCGACCATCGGGTGGACCAGACCCGATGTCATATTCGCGGCGGATCCAGGCGCGCGCAGGGCCGGGGTGGGCGGGAGAGGTGGTGGTGCGGCGGCAGCAGAGTCGGCGAGGAGCGAGATGGGACGCACACCAGTTGGTCGTGGTGGGAGGGAGGTGGTCGAGTTGGACGGTACGGCGGCAGCGGTAGCAGCGGTGGGGGTCGTGGGGTGGGCGCGCGGTTCGGAGAGGGTGACGTGCAACCGGCGTTTGGGCGCGGCAGCGGCGGGCTCGGTGGATGCGGGTGCTGGCGCGGGCGCAGTGGCCGTCGTGGTAGGCCCGTTCGCGGTCGGTCCTGTTGCGAGTGCCGGCGTCGTCCCTGTTGCTTCCGTCGGCGGTGCAATTGCAGCGGCGGACCGGTCCGTGATCACGAGCCGCGGCATCGGCGGCGGTGGTGGCGGTGCGGGCGCCGAAAAGACGTCGGGTAATCGCGGCTCCCCGGCCTCTTCCCCGTCAATGACCGCGGGTGTGCGCGTCCACCACTTGTCCGAGTCGAGAATGTGCGGGAGCAAGTGTCTCCGCGACTGCGGGAACAGCGCCGGGTGGTGCGCCATGAGCCGGCGCAGTGCCGCATCGACGTGGTCGCGCTGTTCGGCGAGGAGTTCGGCGCGGTGCATGTGCGACGCGTGCAGCTCCATGACCTAAATGAGCAAAATGGTGAGAATTCACGGAGCGGAGGGGATCGACGGTGCCGCGCGGACCGTACCATGGTGCGTTTGTACGTGTGGCTCGGTGGGAACGGCGGACACGACGGCGGCACGCTTGCCGGTCGCCTGGCCCCCCCATCGGCTTCCGTCGGCGCGAGGATCGGGATCACCTGGCCCGGGTCACGCACGATGCGGACCTCGCCATGGCCGTCGGAGGATGGAACCACGGCTGCGTCGCGAGCCGCAGCAGCATCGCTGTTACCGGTCAGGAGTGCGAGGAACGCGTGCTCGTTACCGGCGCGCGTGCGCGGGCCAAACAGGGTGCGTGCAGTCAAATCAAGCCTCGCGCCAAACACGTCCGAGATGGGGATAACGAGGTCGGTAGGTGCTGGGATGGGCGCGGCGAGGGACGAGGATGCGGCGTAGGTTGCGTGGAGGCGCTCAACGACTGTGGGCGACCTGGGCGGGTTGATGGTGAGAGCGGATGGCGGGATCGAGAGCGGTAAAGGAGGCGGCAGCGACGGTGGGGCGAGCGTGGTGGGCGGGTCGAGCGGTATCGGCGGTGCGAGTGCCGTCGGTGCGGCACGTCCAGTTGTCAGCGGGACGAGTGACGAGGGCGCAATGGCGTGGTGGCCCAAGACGCGCGCGAGGTCCGGGAAGTTGACGGCAGCGCGACCGGCCGATTCGGCGTGCAGGACAGCGTCTTGCGCGAGCTCGGCAAGGTCTGTCGGTCGCGAGAACGCCGATATTGGCGAGGACACGGATCAAAGACAGACACAACGACAAACACGTTAGCAAAGGGGTCTATTGAGCATATTCGCCACGGCCGCGACAGCGGCCCACGGAAAGCGCACGCACAATTGGCAAACAGGTGCGCGAGCGTGTCGACGACGGCTTGCGACGCGCCAATCTCGATGTCGGGCTCGGTCGCGCCGACGAGGTCGCGCAGCAGCACGACGACGGCGCGACACAGCCATTGGTGACCCACGGCGTGCGGCGCCTCGCGGCCGCCGGGACGCGGTGGCGGTCGTCGTGGTCCCGGCGGTGGTTGCGGCGACGTCATCGTGGAAGTGGCGGCTGCAGCTGGGGCTGGAGCGACCTGGGCGTGGCAACAGCGCTCGAGCAGCCCGCAACGCGCGACACTTGGCGGCCGCAGTAGATCCGGGGCGTGGTAAACGAATGCCGCAAGTTGCAGAGGCGCACACGGCCGATCAGGGGCGGAAATTGCTTGGGCGTCGGCGGTGGTGCCGACAGCGGATGGCTGCGGCAGGAGCGAAGTCGGCCAGACCGAGTCCGGCGACGTGAGGGCCGGCGTCGCGGGGCTCGACCGTGTTGAGCGCGGTGCTAAGTGGGCGCAAAAGAGTGCTTGGGCGGGCTCGCAGCAGCCGCGCTCGTCGTCATCGGCCGTCGTCAGCGCGTCGTCGTCGTGGTTGCGGCGGTGGTCGGTCGGCGTGGGTCAGCGGCGACGGCGACGGCGCGCACGCGGCTGCCCTTGCTCCAGGTGGATCCACGTGCACCTCCGCCATGCGCCTGCCGTCAGCATAACCCTCTCTCAGAGAAGCATCGCACGCCAAAGCAGCCCCGCTGCGTTGTGGCTGCGCCCACGTCGCGCCGTTGCGTCGCAGCTCATCCAAGGGCCGCCAGGCCCCATCGACGACGCGCATCGCCTCCCTCCACCTCCACTCGTCTCTCCTCGCGCGACAACAGGCACGACTCCGCCAAGCTTGCTGCATTTGCTCCGCCGTTGCTTGCCCGACGCTCTCCACCCGACCGGCCGTGCCCTGCACCAGTCTCCATCATCTCCAGCGCTTCCAACAACCATTTACCTCCCTCGGCAAGATGACCGCGTCGCCGCACCTGGCGCTGCCGCCCTTTGTCCTGACTGACTCCTACAAGCTCTCGCACTATGCGCTCTACCCGGATGCGCAAGAAATGGTCGCCTATGCCGAATTCCGCGCGCCCTTCAACAAGGACCACCACGACCACCGTATCGTCTGGTACGGCATGCGCTACCTCGTCGAGCAGTACCTGGCCAAGCAGTGGACCGCCGCCGACCTGGCGCTCGCCGACCAGTTTTTCTCCACACATAATGCGGGCTTCACGCCCTTTCCGTTCCCGCGCGACCTGTTCCGCAAATTCATCACCGAGAATGAGGGCTACTTCCCCGTGAAAGTCGAGTCGTTGCCCGAGGGCACCGTCGTCTACCCGCATGTGCCCGTCTTCCAAATCACGGCCAAGGGCGAGTACGCGCGGCTCGTCACCTACCTCGAGACCTTGCTCACCATGGCCTGGTACCCGGCCACCGTCGCCACGCTCTCGCGCCGCGCCAAGCACGCGATCCAAGCGGCCTTTGACAAGACGGCCGACGCGTCGGCACTTCCGCTCGACGACTCACGGCTGCACGATTTCGGGTTCCGCGGTGCACGTCCGGACGAACAGTCGGGTCATTGGAGGCGCCGCGCACTTGCTCAATTTCACCGGGTCCGATATCTTGTCGCCGTGCTACTATGCGCAGTGTCACTAGCAATGGCGGGGTTGCCCATCGCGTCGTCGATTCCGGCGACCGTGAACACTCGGTCATGATTTCGTGGCCGTCGGAGCGCGCGGCCATGGCCAATTTGCTCGATAAGTTTGGCGAGGGGGTGGTTGCGTGCGTCATGGATTCGTACGGTACGGTTGCTTCCTTTCGAACCAGCGTCTTTTTATCCGTCGTTCGAAATTCTGACCTGCATGCACGATACGATTTAGACTACGTCCGCGCCCTCGAAAAGGTCCTCCCGGCCATTAAGTCGGTCAAACTGCAAAAAGGTGGCTTCCTCGTCCTTCGCCCCGACTCGGGCGACCCTGTCGAGACCGTCCTGCAAGCCCTCCACGCGGCCGAGTCGACGCTCGGCACTACCATCAACTCCAAGGGCTTCAAGGTCCCCAACGGCGTTGGCGTGATCCAGGGCGACGGGATCAACGACGAGACCCTGAACACGATCCTCGCTGCCGTCGAACACGCCGGTTTCTCAGCCGAATGCGTGGCCTTTGGCATGGGCGGCGGCCTGTTGCAAAAGGTGCACCGCGACACCATGTCATTTGCGACCAAGTTGTCGTACGTGAAGCTCGCCGACGGGACAGACCGCGACGTGATGAAAGTGCCCAAGACGGACTCGGCGAAAACTTCGTTGCCCGGCCGGCTCGCCGTTGTCCCGGCGCATAACGCGTTGCCCGTTGTGGTGCCGCACGACCACCCGGATGTCGAGGTGCGCGGCAATCTGATGCAGGTCGTGTTTGACGGCACGGATCCGGCGAGGCGGCACGTGGCCTGGGATTCGTTCTCGGACGTGCGCAAGCGCGTCCAGGAGCAGTGGGCGCGCGCGCCGCCTATTTGGGACCCGGTCTCGGTGGCGCTTGCGACCAAGGCGCATGATTTGGTGGAACGGTTGCGCGCGGCAGATATGCAGGTCGGGGAGGGGGACCAGTGAGGTGAGACGCTTGAATTGGAAAGGAGTGGAGAATAAGTTGTGGACGGCCAAGAAGACATCACGAATTTTTGTTTGTTCGATTGGCACTGGTTTTCTCATTCGCGGCGTGGTGGGGTGGGACACAATTTCATCGCGCAGATCCGTTGAAACTATCATTCGTCTTCATCAATCCGTGCGTGGGTTGACCGCATCCATCTCCTCCATCTCGACTGGCTTCGTAACAGCGTCTGGAAGATAGAGCCGGTAAACCGTGCCTGGTAGAGAGCTGGGCGGCTCGTCCACCACAGGGCGGGTCACACCGCTGGGCTAAACGTCCCCAGGCAAATACAGTCGATTGACCATCAGATCAGCGGCTGCCACTTGCTGGTCGGAATCATCGTCGATTAAAGCGGAAATTAGCGCGGCATCAAGACCGCCAACCAGCGGAGCGCGTTCCGAACTGGTGTTGGCGCAACCTGTGACCATTGACGGTGCGCTAGTGGCCTTTTGGAGGCGGTGACGACTGCGCACAACAAAGAATCCGATGGCGGATAAAACGAGGACGGCGCCAACGACAATGCCAGCGATTGTGCCAACTCCGATTCCGCGCGTCGCAGAATCTGATCCCGGCGCTGCTGCAGATCCCGATGGCAAGGGCGGCTCGTTCTTTGAAGGTAGGGTGGACGGCGTGCCTGTAACCCACTTGAACTGCAGCATGCCGTCCTTCTGCGGCTGCACCTGCATCAAGCTCAAAAACTGTGCCAGAGCGTTTTCGGTCCACTCCCAACCACCAAGATATAATATCACGTCGCCCACAAGGTGAGCACAGCCAGTCTACTTGTCCGCATCAAGATACCCACCCGTCAACAGCTGGTGCGTCGAGTTGAACCGGCCCATAGCCGCAAAGTTTCGGGGCGTGGGTCCATTCAATACGGTCACATTTGAGAGAACAACAACCCCACCCGCGCCACGGATGACAGTAAGCCCATTACTACCCCCCTCATACTCGCTCTTGTTGGTCGCATCGACAATGCCGCCAAACAAGTACAAGAAGCTCGATCCGTCTGCGACGGCCATCGACACTGGCAGAGAGTGCTGGAACACGATCGTGTTGATGGGCAGCAGCCCATCTTGTGACGCGGTCCCTGTCAAAGGATCAAAGACATACGTTGCGGGGTTGGACCATGCCCCATCCAACCAATGTTGATGAACAGAGTCATTGTACCGCCCACCTGCAAGAAAAATACGCCCGTTGCTCCACACCAGTGCGACTTAGTGAGAAGTTTGCCTTTCAGCATCAAGGTAACCATGCGTCTGCAAGTCGGCGGGAGAACCCGTTGTTATCTTGCGATTCACATCAATCGAGTAAATACCACTGGTGACGCTGCCCTTCGACGTGCCTGACACTATGCCAGTGAACAGAGTGTACAGTAGCGTGAGCGGGCTGTTTCGAAGTGGCACAGTATAATCAGGGTAGCGTCAGCGCCAACGGCTGACTGCACCAGTAAGGTCACAGGTCACGGCAAGAAGGGCGGCGAGGGCGTGGGGCCAGACAAAGCACAGGCGCAAAGGCACTCAGACAGTCATTGTGGTTGCACGCTGGCCCAAATTCGACGCAAAACAACTCGTGAAGTGGCGTCGAAAGAGTCGATTCAAATACAAAGCAATGGGCGAAAGCTGATGAGAACAGAACGCTGGTTGGGAGAATGAGGGAAGTGGACCAATGGGAGCGATGGGATATGGTGCTCTGAACTTTCAAGTTCAGGCTTGCATTTCTCTTGGTGTGGCGGGCCTGGCAGGCACAGAAACAGTGATCTGTTCCACGTCATTGCTGTTGCGACCTGTTCTCCTGTGCCGCGAACAAATGCGTTCACCAACAAGCAAGATGATTTGGGCACGATGACTGCATTGCAGTGTGTCGGCCAGTATATGAAATGGGCGACGGTCAGTCTTGGGCAGTGAGGCAATTGAGTCGTGATGACCTGTGGCCGCCCACAGCTCCTCGCTTTACTGTATTTGCTGCTTCACTGTCGCTTGCTGCAGTTCGTTAAGAGATTCCGATTCTGAGGGCTATCCATGACGGACGGGCTTAGGCTGGTCCTGACGTCCTGCTGCGGCTGCATCAGATCACAAATGGGCATAAACTATAAATTCGATCTGATAATTCGAACCAAGCGCTTGGAAGCTTTAAAACGAATAGTCGATAACAAGCCCAGTGCGACTGCCACCACAGGGAGCACCCAGTCAAATCTGGCATTGCCATTCACAGTTGACACACGTCGCCAGGCAAGTAGAGCGGATTCGCCATCGAGCTAGTTGAGATCACGTCTCTAGGCAAGTGGAGTGTGCACGCAGCAGCGTTGCCGCCAGCCACCAGCTGGGTGCTCGATATGGACGAGAGGGACCAGAACAGAAATGGTGTTGGATCTGCTGGCTAGGGCCTGCGATGTGGCATCATTTGTTGGCATGCAGCTGCACCAGCGCACAAGACAGAAACTGCCGGCAGCAAAAACGAGGATGGTGCCAGTGAGACCTGCGATTGCCCCAGCACTGATGGAGCTTCGCACAGAATCAGATTCCAATGAAGGCAGAGTCGATGCTGTTGTCAAGGGCGATAATGATGGCGCCGAGCCATCTGAAGCCAGGGTGGAGGGCATGCCCGTAACCCTCTTTAACTGCAACGTGCTGTCTTCTTGCTGCTGCACCTGCATCATGTCGAAGTGTTCGTCTCGCATTTGTGTTTCTTGTTTTTTGTCTTCCCTCATTGTTTCCTTGTTGGAGCTGTTCGAGTTGGATTCTTGTGTAAATGATGGTGGCAACCTAGGTTATGGTTGCCACCACCGCTGAAGTGCAGAGTGCACACACCAAATGCATTCCCCCTCCCGCTCAACCTTGCAAAAGGTTATGAGCCCTGAGCGTATCCCCAGTGCTCATGGACCAAACGAATGCTGCTGATATCCTTGTCGTGGACCTGCTGCTGCTGTGCTCGCCGATTTCTGCAAGAAACGGACCGATTTGACCGACTGACCGAGTGGGGGCCATGCTGGACCCATCCGTCACCATGACGATGACGACAACAACTGAAACTCGAACCACCACCACCCAAAATGTGCTGCATCCACTCGAGACAGCGCGATGCCGATTTTTCTGACTCGATTTTGATGATTTTTGCCAACTTTCGACCTGCACCATGACCGTCACCATGACCTCGTCTGTCTCAGTCAAGACGCCAATCTCCAGCCAACCAGCGACGATTGAGATGCTCAAGGCCATGGTTTGAACTGGCCAACGTTTGCCAACCATTTTCTCGGCTTTTTGACCGCCAACCAGCTTGAAGACCTGCTTGAACTCAGGTCTTTCAAGGTTTTGGTTGATGCCAATTTTGAGGTTGTGTCACTGCAACAGCAAGAGGAAATGACAGACGTGCAATTCAAGAAACTCATTGAGCTCAACTCAGATGTCAAGTTTGTTGCCGACGCAATCTATTGGAACGGTCCTGCAGGTGCCAAATGCAAGAAGTGCATGGCCCACAACAGCTACAAGGCCAAGTTGTGCATCCAGAGCATCATCAAGGTTGTTTTGCTGTCTGCTGTTGCGTCTGAACTCCTGCCAGTCTTCTCAGACGCCACCTGTGTCACTGCTGCATGGGTGCTGCTGCGAGCTCGTTTTGACAAGTGTTCCACACAAGCTCATCTTGCCAATGTCAAGGGGCTGTTCACGAAGCCCATGTCAGGCTCTGGTGCTGTGGTGGTTTGCGAGCACATTGCTGATTTGCAACGCTGTTTTGATGTGATTCGGCACCATGAATGTGCCCAGTCGTCCTTGCACCTGCGCACCAACTTTGCTGACTTGTTCTTGGTCCTCACACTGCTCTCCTCGCTGCCACCCATGTATTCGCCAATGGTGCTCTCCTTGGGCGAGTGCTATGAGGAAATGGCAATTGTCAAATTACAGATGATTCTCGAGGGGGCTGCTGACCAGCTAGAACGCAGCTCTGGGACTGAGACGCAGGTGCTTGTTGTGATGAAGCACAAGGACACAAACGCCTGTCACAACTGTGGCAAGATTGGTCATTATGTGCACTTCTGCCCGAACTGGGACCACCAGCACAAGAATGGCGCTGAAACTGCAAACTGGTGCAAAAAGAAGGGTGCAACTGTTGTGGCCAAGGATGGTGACAAACATGCAATGGTGCATTTGTCGGTGGACGAGTATGAGCATTTGATGGCGTCTGCCTGTGGTGCAGATGCCACTGGTGTTGTTTTTGGTGCTGCTGAATTTGACGGATTTGTGCACTACCCGATTGTTGCCCTCTGCCCCAAAATTGTGAGACTTGAACGTCAAAGCCATCAGGGCATGGCGATGCTGCCTGGCACGTACCCGCCCATCATTCATGTCGATGCATCGAATTATGAAGGACTGGATCCTCACCATCATCATGCGTGCGCGCTGATGCCTTTGTTGGCACGCGCACATCTTGCACAGAGCCTGAAAGTCGACTCGGCTGCTGGCGCACACTTTTGCGGTGACAAGTCGCTGTTTGCTACACTCAACAACATGCGGCCTGGCGAAGGGTTCCTCGTCTCACTGGGTGACCACCACGTGTGCCATCCGATTGGTAAGGGCACGATGCGCATCCACACGCCTTCAGGCAACATTGTTCACCTCGACCTGGTCTGGTACATTCCCAGCTTCAAGACGCTTGTCTCAGTCTCTGAGCTGTACGATTGGACTGCTGTGCAAGTTGTCTTCGGGGATTGAGACATCCAGTTCGTGCATTGCAAGACAGGAGATCTGCTCACCAAGGGCGTGCGGCATGGGGATATGTGGATCGTCCCGGGCGTGTGCGAGAAGGGACCAACCAAGGACACGCAGGTGCTCGACGTTTGGGGTAAGCAACCTGTTGGTGCACATGTCGCCGATGCAGTCAAGAAGGTGTCACTCACTGAGCTGTGGCACATGCGACTATTTCACGTTGGTCATGATTGCATTTCAGCCGTGTGTACACTCGAGCATGGCGTCAAGGATGACGTGGGTGTGGCTAAGCTGCTACACAAGTGCATGACGTGTCTTGTGGCCAACGCGTGCAGCCAGCCGCATCCACTGTGCCATTTGCGTGCGAATTGACTATTTGGTGTCCTCCACGCTGATTTGGTGTCGATGAAGACAGTCAGCATGGGGGGTGTCAACTACTTTGCGACAGTCATGGACGAATACTCACACTGGTGCTTTGTGCTGCTTCTCTGGTGCAAGGACGACTTTGGACTGCAGTTTCTCAATTTGCTGAAGCATGCCGAGTTGTTCTTCAGTGTGTCTGCGGGCCAGCTGCACAGCGACCATGGTAGCAAGTTCATTGGCAACAGTTTATGCTCAATTCTGCTCTCACATCACATGCACTTGTCAACAATGTCTCTGAACTTGCCAGAGTCAAATGGGCTTGCTGAGCAGATGCAGGGTATGCTCAAGTCGATGGTGCGTGTGGCCATGATGGCCACCAAGGCACCAGATTCCCTCTGGCCAGAGTGTGTGCGCGTGGCGTGCTATGTGCACAACCATGTGCCAAGTGACTTGCTTGGTGGTCGCTCGCCATACCAGGTTGTTTTCGGCGCATCGCCCAACATGTCGAAGTGCAAGGTGTGGGGCTCGCTTGGTGGCACTATTGTTCCGACAACACAGGCATGTCTGGGCATGTCCGGATTCGCTGCAGGTGTGGCAGTGCGCATGGTTGGTTATGGAGACGAGTTGCCATGGGTCACGCACGACAGCTACCGCATGTGGAACGGACAGAAGGTGTTTGTCACGTGTGATGTCAAGTTTGCCAAATGGCTCTGTGTTGCAGAGTCATGTGTTGTTGCTGGTGCTCCTCGCATGTTGCTGTTGGCCAAGCTCAAGGTTGGGTCGCCCGTGCAAGTTGATTTGGGGTCACTGGACGTGCTGTCAACTGTGGTCGATGGTGTTGGTGGCGATGAAGTTGTTGAAGAGGAGATTGGGCGTGGTGCGTGGCGTGATCAAGTTCAAGTGCCTATGGCAGTTCCAGATCAACTTCCCACGGTCAACCTGATTGCCGAGCTCCCACTGGCAGGGCCGGCGTTGGAGCGTGATAATCTGCAAGTTGGCGAGAGGCCCGGTTTGCCACAGGTGGACCAGGGACTGATGGGGGTCCTTGTGGATGTGGGGGAGCCCAGTCGTCAGGCTGATGCACCAGAAGTGAGCGATGGGGGTGTTGGTGCTCTTGGACCTGACGCTCAAGTGCCCATCGCGCAGCAATCACGCCGTTTGCACGGCCTACAGCCTGAGGTCGCTCACCGTTTTGATCCTGACGCCATTGCCCGCGTCCGCAGTATGCCCGACGTGGGGGAGGTGGATCCTGAACCTAAAAGGGGCATCGAATGTCCTGCTGACGCAGTTGAGAAAGTGCGCGTGTTGCAGTTGAAAACTGATTGCACTGACGCTTTGGCCCCTCTTGTTCGTTCCCTAGCTGGCCCTGGCGTTGACTCAGGCTCGCCCCTGTCCAGAATTGTCAATCTCGATTTGCCGACACTGTTTCTATGTGTGCACCCAGACTCGGATCTCAGCAAGTCTGTTGAGTCGGCAAGTGTGGTGCTTGCATGTGTTGCTGCAGCTCAAGTCGGCACCCAGGGTGCAGTTTGGGAACCCAAGACGGTCGAGGAAGCACTAGTACACCTGGACTGGCGCGCGCCAACATTTGACGAGTACAACTCGCTCGTCGAGAATGGGACATGGGTGCTCATCAACCGCCACCCAGGCGACAAGGTGATGCGCTCCAGTTGGATCTTCAAGTGGAAACTTGGGGCAGACGGAAAGCCTGTGCACACCAAGTCGCAACTTGTTGCCAAGGGATACACGGCCATTCCAGGCGTGCATTACACAGACACATTTGCGCCTGTTGTGTCATTTGACATGCTGCGTCTGATTCTGTTGCTCGCCGTGTATCTCAAGGTCCAGCCGCTGCAGCTTGACATCAAGACAGCCTTCCTGTATGGTTACATCAAGGAGCGCGTGCTCATGGAGCAGCCACCAGGCTTCGTTGACAAGAAGAACTCAGACAAGGTCTGCATGCTCGTTAAGGCGCTGTACAGCACCAAGCAGGCCCCACGCATGTGGTTCTGCCATTTGGCCGATTACCTGATTTCGCTCAGATTCACAGAGTCCAAGTACGACAAGTGCCTGTTCATGCACAAGATGGGCAAGGGTGTGATCTTCATTGGAGTCTATGTCAATGACTTGCCAATTGTCGTGTCAACCAAGGAGCTGCACAAGTGGATTGTCGACAAGTTGAAGTCTGAGTTCAAGGTGCATGACTTGGGTGATGTGGCATGGTTGCTCGGGTGCAAGATCACATACAGCGATGATGGGTCAATTTACCTTGACCAGAGCCAGTATGTCAAGTCAATGGGCAAGTGGTTCCAGATCCCCAAAAAGATGCGGCTGGTGATCCCGATGTGACCCAATGACTTCAAGGAGCTGCTTGAGTTGCCCAAGATCATTGATCCAGTCATGAAGACCGAGTACCTCGCCATTGTCGGGTCGCTGCTCTTTGTGGTGACCAAAACGCAGCCAGACATTGCCGCTGCAACTGCAATTCTTGGCCGTTTCATGCATGCACCTGGTACACTACATCTCGAGGCCACAAAGCGGCTTGTTGGGTACCTGTTGGGCATGTCGAACCTTGGCATCAAGTTTTTGGGCAAGGATATGAAACTTGACACGTTTGCTGATGCCGATTGGGCTGAGGATTGTGGCGACTGCAAGTCGACGTTGGGTTTTGTGATACAGGTTGGTGGTAGCCCTGTCACCTGGCGCTTGAAGAAGCAGACGCTTGTGGCAAAGTCGACCATGGCTGTTGAGTACGTGTCAGCAAGCTTAGCGGGCGACACGATCCTCACGATACGCGCGCTGCTGGAAGAGCTCGGGTACAAACAGGATGGACCAATGCCACTCATGGAAGATAATGAGTCGGTGGAGTGTGTAGCCAAGGACGCACTGCTCTCGTCGAAACACGTTGAGATCCATGCCCACTGGTTGCAGGACCAAGTTGCCAAGAAGACGATTGACCTGCAGCACATGGACACAAAGAACCAGATTGCCGACATTTTGACCAAGCTGCTTGCTGCTCCTGCATTCCACAAGCTTCATGACATGATTGGAGTTGTGGAAGTGATTGCTCCGCACATGTAGGGAATGCTTGCTGTGGGGGAGTGTCAAAGTGTTCATCTCGCATTTGTGTTTCTTGTTTTTTGTCTTCCCTCATTGTTTCCTTGTTGGAGCTGTTTGAGTTGGATTCTTGTGTAAATGACAGTGGCAACCTAGGTTGTGGTTGCCACCACTGCTGAAGTGCAGAGTGCACACACCAAATGCATTCCCCCTCCCACTCAACCTTGCGAAACATCAGGCTCAGGAACAGTGCAAACATGTTAGTGCTCTTGCCGTTGCTTGACAACTGGGAACCACCAAGTTACTTGACCATGTCGCCCACGACGTGCATGTGCCCTGTGGTCAGTGACGGTGGCCCCATCAATGGGTTGACAATCTTCCCATTCTACGCGCGATATGTGGTCAGGTCCACATACTCGACGAGTGCGTACGTCGTGTCCTCTGAGCACCCATCAACATGAATCAGGTACCGGTTCTTGTAGATGAAAGCTTGATGCTGGTTTCAAGATACACCATAGTGACAGGCAATTGAGTCCACACGAGCAACTGTTCCTCGAGCAGCCATTGATCTTTCAAAAGCTGGTCCACCCATTATCCGTGAGCTGCTAGCAGGTGCTTTGCGTTGTATCGACCCATGGACGCGAATTTCCGTAACTTAGGCCCCGTCGATGTCAAATTCGAGCGAACAAACGTTCCGCCAGCACCATGAATGACAGTGAGCCCAGTGTCAGGGATCCATTCCACTGGCTGCCGCCGCCAATGAGATACAAACAAATCGACCCGTCATTGGTTGCTGCCAGCGCCAGCACCAAATGCTTGATCGAGATATTAGCTGTGAGCTGCTCGGACGACACTGCGCCCGTGGATGGATCAAACACGAACGTGGTGCAGGAGGGGACCTGATCCTTGACATCGCTGGTCAAGCCGCCAGCAAGTAAAACTTGGCCATTGGGCCGCACAAAGGCGACCTGGTACACGTTCCAAGACAACACGTCGAGAGAACCGTGTGTTTTCAGGTCAGCTGACCCCCCCCCCCCCCCCCGTTGCAATCGTGCGGTCAATATCAATTGAGTAGATGCCACTTGAAGGGATGTCAATGTTCTGGATTTGTGCCAGACTCTGTCAATAGAGGACGTTTCAAACGTGAGTACAGATGGACCAATACAGAACGCTCAAATAGCGCAACATGGACGGCTGCACAGAGGACACGAAAACACAACTCCAGAGTCACCGCCGAAAACGTAGATCCTCGATCCCACGACGGCGCATGCGCTCATGATTGTGGTCCACACTACGGTCATGGTACACATGACATCGACAAAGCCAGCTGGCTGCCGACACAATTACAAAGATGAGCGTGACGATAGTACAACCAGCTGCTTCTGCTGGTGTCTTCTGATGGCCCTTGTCAAACGTGGGCCGCGCTCACATGCATGAACGTTGGACGGACGTCTGGCACCCGAATCACGCACTTATCTCGTGCAATGAGTTACGTTGACCCTACGCCGTCCCACATGCAAGTGGGCCGCATTATGCACCAATTTGGGCCGTTTGATCGCGTTTGATCGGGTTTGATCGAGTTTGATCGTGTGCATTTTGCCTTAGACCAACGGAATAGCGACTGCGACCCAGCTGTAGCCCGATTGCAAATCACAACCAAACACCATGAATCCGAATCGTGGCATGACTGAAGATCAAGCAACCTGCGCCGCAATTGGCGCGTTTTTGACGTATGCTTTCACACTGCACATGTTCATGGACATGACTCTGCCAACCACGTCCTAACTTAACTGGTGACAATGCTGTGGCAGCATCGATGCTCAAAGCGCCGCTCGCGTCAGCCGCGCAACTGCGTGTTCTGATCGCAATACTGCTTCGACCGAGTTCGGCGCATTTTCACGCGCGAAATGGGTGATTTTTGTGGAGCAGTGCTGTAATCAGCACTCGAGATCGACGCCCGAGTTCCTGGGCATGCCCATGGCGCTCGACGGTGTCAGCAGTGTTACAGACCTACTCACATTGCGATTCAAGCCGTGCGCGTCGACACTCACCAAGTTTACAGCTGAAGACAACGAACGGCCTTTGGTATCTGTGATGTGCGCATCGAGAAGCTTGATTCATTGGTTGAGTCGCTCTTCATGGTTAATTCACACAAAAGACAGATCGAATTCATTTGAAACCAAACTGGGATATCTATGCCAGAGACGACAGCTGGCGATGATGCGTAAACAGCCGCACTCCGCCTTCATACCTTCATGTCTCTCTTTGGTATCGTCACCGACGATCGTAGCCCAAATGAAATCATTCAAGCCACTCCACCTGCAGAAGAAGCGGCAGCCTCGCCATCGAGGGCGTAGTCGCCTCCCTTGCCTTCCGCAGCCAGATTTGCGACATGCTGCTCGAGCGCTTTCACGTTGGCAACGAGCGCTGTCACATCGGCCGACGAAATAACCACTGTGGGAGACGCGGCAAGAGACGTGGCAGACGCAACGTGCACCAGCCCCTTCGCCCCACCCATCAGATTCATAATCACCTGGTCCTTGGCCACGATCAGCTGCTTGAGTTGCTGAACGCGCTGTTCCGTTTCCTGCAACTGCTCGACGAGCCGCGTGCCCTTGGCTTCGAGCACCTCGATCTTGGCCTGCTTGCGCGCGCGCGATTTGCGAGCCGAAATGATGTTGCGCAGCCGCCGGTTGTGCAACATTTTCTCCCTGGGCGTCAACGCAACCCCGTCGTCGTCGTCGTCGTCGTCGTCGTCGTCGTCGTCGTCATTGCACCGCGCGCGCTTTTTCCCGCCGTTGCCGCGCTGCGGCAAGATGGGCTGGTCCGGGCGAATCATGTTCTTCGGGTACGGCAGCTCGACAGGAAGGAGCGGACACCTGGTGGCCGTCCGGCGCGTGTTGGTCGGGATCATGATCTGCTCCTCGTCGCCGCCCTCCTCGTCCTTGATCTTGCGCGCCTTGCTCTTGCCCTCCCTGTTTTTGGTCTTGCCCGCGGCTGTGGTCACCTCGAGCTTGTCGTTGCTGGCATTCTTGACGTCATCGCCCTGGCCCTCTTCTGCTGTGGTACCCGAGCCCTTGGAGCCCTCCACGTCGTCTCCACCCTCGTCCTTGACATTGTCTCCAACCTCATCCCTCTCGGAGACCAATGTGGCAGACGAGCCCGCCGTGAGCAGCGCTCGTGGTGAGGTGGACTCCGTCGCCTCGACCTTGGCGCGCCGCGGCCGCAATTCGCGCACGGCGCGCAGCATCGGTGAAGGGGACGGCGGCTGGGACGGCGACAGCGCCAGCTCCTGGGTCACAGCCGCGGCCACCTCTTCCACCGCCACGGACTCCTTGACCAGGGCCTGCTCCACGAACGGCGCGGCGACGACCGCGCGCAAACCGCGACTCGCGGTCGGTGACACGGGCGGCGTGAGGATCGTGGCGAGTGTGGCCGGGTCGTCGGTACCAAGCATGCTGGCCATCAGCAGCGACTGTGCAAGCAACGACGTGGCCAGGGCTTCGCCACCCGAGGGTTGCGTAACTGGCACGTGGGCCGGGATCCCGTGTCCGAAAAACGCGTCGGTATGCGGTGGCGTCGCGAGCGGCAGTGGCAATGGAAGCGGCAGCGGCTCAATCGAACCCAAATCACGATCGCGGGCTGAGTCGCGCGAAACGTCGGTGGGCGGCGGCATCTGCACAAACACGTTGAACATCGTGTCCTCGACGCCGGCCAGCTGGTTCTTGTCGACCCGCGGCCGCGCCAGCGAGTCGTCTACGTGAACGGACGGCGAAGGGGTCGATCGACGCGCTGGATCGGTCGCGGTCGCGCTGATGATGTCCTCGTTGGTGGGGTTGGACGTCGCGGCAAAAGCCGACCAAATCGCGGCCGCGTTAGGGCTCGCCAATTTCTCAATCAGAATGGCCATGGCGTCTTTAGGCAATGAAGCGGAAAGCGGCGCGGAGCCGAACGGCGAGCTACCAGGCGGACTGAAGGTGGAGCAAGGAGCGACGGGGCATTTTCGCGGCGCGGCCGTGAGCGATTCGTTCGGGACGCGGTTGGGTAGAGTGCTCGCTATACCAGAGCGACCGACAAACAAATCCATGCTATCCACGGTACGTACACTGGGTCCGACATCTCGATCGGCTGGCGTGTCTTTGGGGAGAGGGAGACAGGTCGCTGAACTGGGGAGAGAAGAGGAGGAAGCGGAGACCTCGGCTGTTGGAACGCAAGAGGACGCGAGGGGACGCAAGAGGGGTCCGTGGAAAAAGGGGGCGCGATCCTTAAGTTGGTCTGAGCGCGGAGGCGTGGTAAGTCGGGGCTCGCGGTGAGGAGATGAGCTGGCAGAGCAGAGCTGCGCCCATCGACATCGACCTGAACGGAGAACGCTTCGCCCGTTGGCATCGGCGTGAACGAGCGCCGGGCGCCAAAATTCTCCTTTCCTGACCGTTTGCTGATCTGAACTGGCTGCTGGCAGCCTGGTGCGTCATAACTTTTGTGTGCGCATGCACGTTTGCACATTCTCGCACACGGTCGTGGATAAAGAGGGTGACAATGAGCTGCAGTCGCGCTTGCGTGCCCTTCGCTGCTCGGCAGATGTGTACCTGTGCGATTGCAACAGTCGAATGGTATCAGCAGCCGCAAGCGTAACGTGGCAGGTCCATGACCCACGATTCTCTCGCCGACTGGCGCGCATGGTGAGCGGCGCTCTATTATCTATCGGTCGGCACGACGATGGAGAGAGTGCCGTTATATGTGTCGCCTGCGGCCCGAGAAAAGTGATGGCGAGAAGCAGGTGCGTCAAGTGCGCAAACTCCGGGTCGTTTGCTGAGTCTCTGACCTTTTCCCCGCATTCGTTTCCACATGAAGTGTCTGCAGTTGCTTCAACAACAGCAACCTTCTCCATCCGTTTGTCGATGCGCGGTGGTCCTGGTCGCAGTGGTTCCTGACCGATACTTTAGGCCAAGACTGACCGGTGTCTGACGGGTCTGCGGTTCAGGGCAACAGTGGAATCGCGAGAGAAGGACAAATATAAAACCATGTGTACGAAAACGCGCTACCAATTTACTTCTTCGGCGCTTCGGCCTCGGCCGCCGCCGGCTCAAACTCAATGATCACCTCATCGGCCGCGACCGACTGACCCGGCGTGACAAGCACC